>JALLBJ010000760.1:0-12779 GCA_036940105.1 Skeletonema potamos | reverse complement strand
ACTGATCGAAAAAACCTTCCACTCAAAAAAAAAAATCTAGTAACGAACAATGACATCCTCCATTTTTTCAATGTTTTGTTTTCACAACTCATTGCACCAACTTTATAAATACAATATTCCTATAATATAATATATAAAAGAAGAATGAGAGTCCTATGCCTCCATCCATCGTCCTCCTCAGCACATCAACTCCACACTTCCTTCTCTTCTCTCGAGGAACGATTATGGACTCAGCATGGGATAGAATTGGTATTTGTCGATGCCCCCTTGTTGGATGTTATTGTACAACAACAGCAACAACAACAACAAGAAGAAGAAGTGAGTCGTCGAAGGTGGTATGTAGAAGAATGGATTGACAAGAAGAGGCTGACTTTGCCTCCATCGTCATCATCATCATCATTTGTACATTCCGCTAACGACGACAATGACAACAATAATAACAACGAGGAAACGTCGTCATTCGCCTCATCATCATCATCACTGCCGCCAACCAATAATAGCAATGACGATACTAAAGTCTTACAATATTCTGGTTTAGACGCATCCCTCCTCCATCTTACTCAAATATGGTCTCGTGGTGGTACCAACAACTGCAATAGAGAATTTATCGAACAATCTCATCTACCATTCCAAGGAATATTGGGAATACAACAGGGTGCGGATGTGGCGGCAATGTTGCCATTATTGTTATCATCCCATAAAATGGTGATGGCTGCGGATAATGAGGAGGAGCTTGAAGTGGAAGAAGAAGAAATGAAGGAGAACAGTATGTTGGAAGGGTTGCAGTTTATTGTTTTGGTGGATGGACGGGATATTATAAACCCAATACAACAGGTGGACGATGACGAGGAGGAAGAGGATGTAGATGAGGAAGAAGAAGATTGGTATATTGGTCCAAATGGTATTGCAAGTTTGCATGTCATTGCGAAATCATCATCGTCATCATCATCTACTACTATCAACCAAAGTCAAAGGAATAGTGAATTATTGGCAAAGAGATATGGACCTAATGCCACCATTCAATATTATAACCCTATTACTACTACTACTACTACTACTACTACAACCAAGAAGATGAAGAAGACCAACAACAACAATAACAACTCATCACAACAACAACAACAACAACAATCATACAATCATCATCATCTAACCTCCCCATCCCTACACAACATTCTTGGGAAATATCTTGTATCCCAAAAAAATATCTTACATTCTCATCCACAAAAGTATAAATTATTACAATTACAACATCAATTATCACATGTGGAACAATTGGCATCATTATTGTTAACAGAAGAGATTAAGAATAATCCACCAAAGTGTTTGATGGCAATGATTGGTCCTTCGGTGACGGCTGCTGTTGCTGCTACTACTACTAATACTACTATTGCTATTGAGAAGGAGGAGAAGGGTGAGAATACTATCAAGACCAACAACGACAACAACAAGAATGATAATGATGAGGAACAGGGTATCACTCCAACAATAACAACCAATACCAATAACAATACTATAGTAAAGGCAGCAACAACAAAAGCAGCAGCAGCAGCAGTAGTAGTAATGGACAAGACAGTAGGAGCATGGCAAGGATCAGGACGTATTCCAGGTGAACAGGGTGGGGGTGCACCTTGTCCAGAAATGTTCTTGTTGCGACAGGAAGAGCGTCAACAATCGATGACTCGTCGTTGAGTGTTGAATGTTTGTTGTTGTTGTTGTTGTTGTTGTTGTTGTTTTTTACCGAAAAAATAAAATAGAAAAATGGGTATGCAGGGAAGGAAAAGGAGGGAGGGTGGTGTGGGGTTTAGTTCTCTTGAATGTATTGAAATTATTAGCCTTCCTTTTTTTTCTTCTCTTCGATACCCCATCTCATTACAAGATTTAGAAAGACTATAATTATTATATTATAGCAAAGCATATGTTAAGAGACTCTTTTGTAATCATATTAATTGAATGTACACCCAGAAAAAAAGTGGTTGGATGGTGGTGGTTGTTCTTCTACTGAATTTATCATCTCATTTTTTCAAAACAGTGTAGCTAATAACAAATGAATCATTTTTTTTCTCCCTCTTTCGACTCTCCCCTCCCTCGCATTACGTGATTATTACTTACTTATATTCCACCTCGTTTTTTTTTCTAATTTCAAACCTTGTTATCCAACCTAACCTCCAATTTCCTCCCCATAAACTCCCCCCCATTCAACCTTTCAATCGCCTTCTGTGCATCCCCCGCAGTATGAAAACGAATCACACCAAACCCTTTCTTCTTCCCATCTGGTCCCTCTGCCACCTCGGCACGATCCACAGTACCACATTGTGCAAAGTGATCTTTGAGATCACGCCATCCAGTACCCCAGGAGAGATTACCAATGTAGAGTTGACATCCCTGTTCGGATGGTGCACCGGGCATAAGATTACCGCTGGTACGACTATTGTTGTTATTGCGATAACCAAAGTTGTTGGTATTGTTGTTGTTGTAGCCTCCTCCTCCTCCTCCTCCACCACCACCACCTCCACCACCACCAGCACGGTGAGTATTGCCTCCAAAACCACCACCAACACCACCAGAAGAAGAAGAATGTGATTCACGATCCTCACGAACAAAGATTGGACGACCATTCAATTCCGAGTTTTGGAGTTCACGTATGGCACGTTGAGCTTCTTTGGGGTTTTGGTAAATGACGATTCCGCAGCCTTTGGACCTACCGTCGTTGCCTTGGAGAATGTCAGCCTGTATTGATGTACATAATAATATTATAGTAGTGTGTGAAGAATGGAGAGAGAAAAAGGTCGAAGATGGAAAAAGAGCATTGGTGATGAGTGAGATTCGATGAGAAAGAGAGATCGTTTGATGAAAAGAAGTGCATTTACCTTGTCAATGTTTCCAACCCTGCGCATGTGATCCTTCAACTCTTGCCAGGTAGTCTCATATGCAAGATTTCCAACGTAAACGCTCACATTACCCCAATGATTGTTGTTTCTTCCTCCACCGCCTCCTCCTCCTCCACCACCACCACCACCAACACGATTCCAGCCTCCTCCTCCTCCACCATGATGTTGTCCACCTTGTTGACCATGACCATGATGACCACCGCCACCTCCACCACCACCACCTCCTCCAGAAACCTTCTGTTCCCTATCCTCCCTCACAAAAATCTGCCTGCCACACAACTCGGTATCATTCAAAGTCTCAATAGCATTCTTCGCCGCCTCCGCCGTAGCAAACTCCACAATCCCACAACCCTTCGAACGTCCATCATTCATCATCATAACTTCAGCATACTGCACATCTCCAGCATCACGCATATGATCTTTTAAATCTTGCCATGCCACCTCATATGCCAAGTTACCCACATAAACACGTTTGGAGCTTGCATCTGCCGCCTTTTCCGCCTCACGATCTTCCCGAACGAAGATTTGACGTCCCATTAATTCACTATCGTTTAATGTTGCGACGGCATTGGATGCCTCCTCGGCGGTGGCAAATTCGACTATACCACATCCCTTCGAGCGACCATCGGGTGTTTGGAGGATATCGGCACGTGTCACTTCCCCGGCCGATTTCATGTGATCTTTTAGTTCACGCCACGATACGGACCAGGAGAGATTACCAACGTACAGACGTTTGGTGGCAATTTCGGCTGCCTTGGTGACTGTGGAAGTCTTCTTCTCTGTTTTTTTATTTTGGTAATATATGACGGTGTATGTGTGTATAGATGGGAAAAGATAAATATTTGACGTGTTAGAAATAGTCATATGGAAATAATGTCCCGACAAAAAAGCAAAACAACACATACATCAAAATATATAAGAACAATAGTGGCAAAGCAAATTTTAATAGTAACTCACCCTCCTTCTTCTCATAAGGTTCATGACGTCCACCCCGTGGTGTCATCTTAACTTTCGACACCTTCGGATGAACCTCTTCCTCATCTTCCCCCTCGGCAGTATCATCTGTCCCACCCACTCCTGCACCCTCGGAATTTTCTTGTGATCCTTCCTTGCGTGCTGGTGGAGCAGCAGTGGATGCTGCGGGGGCCTTATCTGACGATTTTTTAGTGTCAGTGGTTTTGGATTTATCTTCTCCCATGATTTTTATGTGTATTTGTCAACTCTGACCTACCGACGACTCTCCAACAACGCTCTCTCTCAACTGCCTCCTCTCTACACAACAACAACAACAACAACACAGCCCAAAACTTCTTCACTCCAAGCGTTCACCTTCCTACCAACATGAACATGTCCATTAATTATTTGTGCTGAAAAGAGCTGTAGCTGCTCGCTCGCCGGTCGCGCGCTGGCGTAAGGAGAAGCCGCGCGCAGCTGGCGAGCTGCCGCCCTCCGAAAAAGGATCTTTGCAAAATTATTGAGAGCCCGCCACACATTTCTACATCGGAATTCTTTTGCCCTGTCCGCCTCCAAAATTTACCACCACCAATGATGAGAAGATTTGGTATCCTACCTTAAAAAAAAAGCCGCCACAAAACCAAAGCTACCTCCCTGATTTCTTTGGCCCGCATTGGTAAAGCACACATCATCAACAACATACAAACCCAACACCCCTCCTTTTTTTTCATCCATATACTATCATTCCCCATCATCATCATCATGTCCAACCGAGTCTACGTAGGAAACCTAGCCTGGTCCGTCTCCTGGCAAGATCTCAAAGATCACATGCGCGACGCGGGTGATGTCCAATACTCCAAAATTTTAACCGATCGTGAAGGTCGGTCAAAGGGTTGTGGAATTGTCGAATTTAGTACCGCTGAGGGTGCTGCCGATGCCATTGAAAAATTGACCGACACGGAATTGAAGGGACGTAAGATTTTTGTGAGGGAGGATAGAGAGGATGGAAAGCGTGGTGGTGGCGGTGGTGGTGATCGTCCACCTCGTGAACCTAGGGCATCCAAGGGGGGTGATTCCAAGGGGGGTGATGCTGCTGCCCCCGCTGCTGCCGCCGCCGAGAAGAAGGAAAAGAAGGCCGCAACTCCTGCTGCTTCTCCCGCCGCTACTGCTGCGGATGCCTCCAACAACAACGGAGACAAAAAAGGAGAAGTTGGAACTCAACTCTTCGTTGGTAACCTCTCATGGGATACCACCTGGCAAGAACTCAAGGATCACTTTGCTTCATGTGGTAGTGTCGAGTATTCCAATGTCGCCGTGGGACGTGATGGACGTAAGAAGGGATTTGGATTTATTCGATTTGCTACCGCCAAGGAGGCTACGGCGGCGATTGAGAAGATGAATGGGGTGGAGTTTATGGGAAGGAAATTGGAGGTGAGGTTGGATAACAAGGCCTAAGGGGGCGTTGAACCCGGGGGGGGAGGGGGAGGGGGAGGGGGTGGTGTTGTTGTGTCCTTTTTTTAAGGAAAAGTGTGTTAAAACAAGAAAGAAAGATTGTTAGTTTGTGGGTCGTAGAAGAGAGTTGAGGAGCTTTGTTGTCTTTCCAAGGGAAGGAACGGAAGAAAGAAAAATGTGACTTGTCTTCTCTCTCTCTCTCTCTCCCTCTTTTTCAACCTCGTTGAGAAAGAGGAGAGGTGGGGCGGGGACAAGTGACGTTTTTTTTCTCTTTCATTTGTGCAATGGATCTAACTCCCTTGGTCATCATTTTTGACTGATCAATAAATATATTAAGAAATAAATATTTCATATGTTGTTACCTGTGGTTTACTTTTTAGTAGGTGATGGTTTTTTGCTGCAAAGCATGGGCTTCCAAATCGTTATGCCTTCGGAATGACCAATGATAATGTGATTGTTCGGACTTGCGATTGAATGGATAGTACAGCCGCCTACTCCTTTCGTGCTACTGGATGATGCCACGACAATCCTTTCGTCCAAGAGGGTAATGGACATGACATCATCATCACTACTACCACCACTAGTACTTTTATCATTGAAGATTAGTTCTGCCAAGAGAACTTTTCCGCATGCAGTCCCAATGCCAATAATGGCAAGGTCTTGCTTTTCAAGAAGTATACATGAGCAAGTCAACTTGATGATAGTGTCGGCCTCTTGTACAACAACATTATGCTCATCATTCAGATTGATACTCCAAACACGTCGCCGATCCATGAAAGGAACATTACGATCATCTAACCTCCAACACTTGACAACTCCATCATTTCCAATAGAAACTACTGCTTGCAAGGTATCACAGACCAATAACGCATTCACTCGACCATCATGTCCTCGAGCATTCACAACTTGTGCATTGGAAAAAGAATTATTGCATATTGTCCATCGATGTATTCGTCCGTCTACTCCACCCGCGAAAAGGTAATAGTGATTTTGTTGTTGCTGCTTTTGTTCTTCTTGTTGCTCACTCTTCTTCTTCTTCTGTGAAGTGTTGTTGTTGTTGTTGTAATAGTAATATGGTGCTGGTGGTGTTGTAGCAAGGCACAAAATGTCACTTGAAAGAGTACTTCCCATTTCTACACTCGATTCAATCATTAGTTTGTAGACATGATCATACGTTTCTCCATGAATTGTTGTTTTCCAAACCTCTATACAGTTGCAGCCAATACTAAATATAAACTTTTCTTCTTCTTCTCCTTCGTCTATAACATCCCTTCCTTTTGCTAGATAAGTAGGGAAATGACTTGACGCAAGATCTTTTACCCAGCCGGTGTGTGGTCCTAGCTTTGCCTTGATTCTCCAAGATGTTGGTGATACTCCAATGCCATCATCTTCTTGTTGCCTATTGTCTTCTAGTTCTTCCCAAATGGTAATATAACGATTTCCCGAACCTGACACTACATGATGATGATTATGGTTGACATGTAGACTCATCATGGAAAATATTGGATATGGCGTCGTCTTGCCTTTGTTGCAACCATCATCATCATCCTCGTCTTGTATGCATTGAACATGTACATCGTCATCATCACGAACCTTCTTCTTCTCTGGGTTCTTCTTCAGTGTAACTTTCTTCAACTTTCCTCTCTTTGTTCCAACATAAAACGATAACAGCATGTCATCCATATCGTTTGAATGTTCATCATCATTGAATACTGTTGGAACGGGAAGGATACTTGTCACACCTACACCAGCAAATTGATGGAGAGATCTCACTACTGAGGGCATTATCATACCTCTTGACCTCCATATTGCGGATGAGAGGAGTATGATGAGCTGTATGAGTGATGAGGACGATGATTTGTGGTAGTGCATGAGAGGGAGGAAGTATGTAGAACACTTCGAACGCTTCCTTTTGAGATTTCAAGCGAAAAGTAGTAGTGAAGAAGAGTGATGATGTTGTGATGTAGCTATTGCGCGTGTGCGAGCTGTGTGCGTGGGAGGTAGGTAAAAAAGAGCGAGATAGAAGCGAAGATTGTGTGCAGCAGCACTTGTCATCTTACGTCGTACACCTTACTTAGGGTCCAAAAGAGTAAAGCTAAAGCTTCAACTTTTGCTGCGCTTGCAGTTCTTTCTGGAGAGATGGGGATACACAACAACATATGTATGAGTGTAAACTGGTGACAGGCTTCCAATTTGCGTTATTTTCTTGTAGGAAATTGCGATTTCCCATGCCATGATAAGCTGACGAATATCTGTCTGATTGATGCTGATGATATCTATTTAGGTCATTCACATTGAGTATAAATCTGGCATGACATCGCCATCGCTAGCTACAAGCCATTATAGTGGTGATGAATTGTTGAATATGATGTATTATACAATGAAAAGTTGGTATACACCCATCCTCTTGTGCCTTTTGTTTTCTCAAGCTTCTTCTCTTGGACGCTTCTCTCTGGCAGCCCTTTTCTGTGTTGCAACCACGGATGTAGCACGGTGTGCCAAAAAGACAACCAGATCATCTCCAGTTAGTTCGATTACTCCTTCGTCTCCAAGACCATTATCTCGATCCACAATGAAAAGGCTCTTTCTCGTTCCCTCTGTAACACTTGTCACTCCATGGAGTACTTCGGGTGGATGTTGAATCAAAGACCCACGAGGACGAGGGATGAAGTGAAGCTGATCATTCACAAAGAAGCAAAGTTGACCTCCTTTGTATTCTGTGGGCGAGTTGAGCGGGATCTGCGAGGTAGATGTTGCATAGGTTCCATCACGGTGAAAATCAATGCATGAGATTGTTGGCCCACGAGTCATCCTAAGAGCAACTTTGTAGTCATCCAGCAAGGAACTCGATCGATTCCTATTCACGCGGGAAAACAATGTGAAAAATTTGCTACGAAAATTTGATGACTTGTATTTATCATCTAAGGTGCTGTCGAATGATGACAATATCTGCATTCGTTATCGTTAATGAAGAGATGATTTTTTAGTGGCAGTAAAATTGTACGGTACAACAAGTATACAGTAATATACATCATAACTTGGTCACTCACCACTACAAGCTAATCTTGAGATAAAGTCAAGCGCATATCAACTCTATCTGCACCAGATGATGCTGCTGTCTTGTTCCACATGAATTCTAGTAAATCACAAAAGATTTTGAGCTGAGAATTGTGCAAGATGTCTGGAATCTCTTGGTAATAGAAAGTTGAAAAATTGACAATACCATTCATTTTTTCGCGCAGCGCTTCAATAGGGATGGGAGCATTTGATCTTTCCTCTTCAGTCATCATTAAATATGCAATCAAGGGATTGCTATTATCATTTGAAGTGAATGTGGAGATCATTCCTCTGAGGCGAAGCTGCAAGTGAATGGTTGACTCTCGCACAATACCATAGTGTGACAATGTCATACCATCTTCGAGCTGTCTCCCCTTACATATCAAACGCTGTTGATCAGGAGGGATGCCCTCACTGTCTTGGATCCTCAACTTCAATTGGTCCATAGTCTCTGATCCTTCGGTATTTATGGTGAGTGTTTTCCCCGTAAGGGTCTTGACAAATATTTGCATTGGACCTAACGGACCAACTTTCTGCAGCATCAACACATGATTATTTTGCACATCGTAGAATGCCAATGTGTTCAATTCGTTGAGCTGATGTCCTTTGTACTTGAGCCAAATGCGCTCCCGAGTGTCATCATCGAAGTTTTCTGTCGTCTGAATCTTATCAAGGACATCAGCGATGGTGTCGGACGGCTCCACGTCGAGGTTTATTTTCCTCTTGTGACTGAAATAAATCCATACAACAATCTTCATGTTACGAGCTGGAGCGAGCGGTGGAGATGCTTTGTATCGACACTCGACAGAGGACAGAGGAATAGCGTTATAGAAAGGACAGGGAAAGCATTTATTTATTCTTGGCGGTTGCGTCGGGCCTCGGGTCTGTCTCGCGGCGGTCGGTGGTTTGGGTTCCTTCGAACTTTCACGGGGAAGAGGGCTAGCTCCCGAATGCCTAAGACTTTTACATCACCAAATAAGGTATGTTTGGCATGATAACGAACACCAGAGAAATCAAAAGTAACCAACTGCTTGTCTGGGGTAGGTTCTTGGGGCAAGAGGGCAGTCTGCCCCCGCTAAGAATGCAATCAGTTTTCAATATCAACTCTAAACTCAAATTCAACCGACCATGACCATGATCGGAACTGTTCGGATGTTCGGAACACTACACAAGAGAAACAAAAAGTAAATTTTTCGCTTTTAGCATATTGCATATCCTCCAAGCTACGCATAATAAAAATGGACGCATGGATGATTTCTACCACCCCTGGCATGGACACCGGAATCCGACGTCGGAAACAACGGCAACCGCAATTCAGAGAACTCAATCATCATCATCACCCAACAGCAACAGCAATAACAAGATCTTACCAACAAAGAAGAAAATTAACCGGATATTGCGGCTGGAAAATCTGGAACGCTACAACCAACGCCTCCCAAAAGAAAACATGTGATCAAATTGCCGTAGAATTAGCCTCCTCGAGTACCATCAAGGTAGCACAAGCCAAATCTCAAATATTAACACAGGGATGTATATGTGAAGTAGGAGAAACTTCTTTCCTCGATAATAGTATTTTGAATCTTGCGGCGTTTTGTGGACAGTGTCAATATAAGAATGCGGATTTTGTATGTGATGATCGGGTAGAGTTTGTTATGAGGAATTATCCAGAGGATAATCCTACCACGGAACAGGCACGGATGAATCTTTTGAAAAAGGGAGATTGTTTAGATCGGAATTGGGCACCGTATGCAGATACAGTCAACAACAGTGGTGGTGGTGGTGGTGGCGGCGGGGGAGTGTTGACTGGTGGGGCTATTGCCGGGATTGTTATAGCTGCCTTGGCCCTTTGTGGGGCGAGTATGATTGGATTTTGTATATTACGAGATTGGAAAAAGGTCATGTCGGATGAAGAGAGGGATAAACAATTACAAGAGGCGGCATCATCTGCAAAGAAGAAGGAACTTAATGTTATTGAAGAGGGCGATGAAAATGAAGAAGATGATGACGGAGAATCGGGTGTTGATTTTGTGAGTTCTGCTGCCGCTGCTGCACCTCAAAGTAGAGAGGATGGTGATGATGGTATGGAAGATGATCAGACTGAAATAATAGCAAATCATGGAAACAGGGGGACGAGAAATAGTTTGTAGGTATGCGCTTGAATCCGAGGAACATGAACAAAAGCAATGTAATAGTTGTAAAGAAGTTGCATTCATACACTCCAGTTTCTTCTTATTTTAGAAGAACGGTTGCCTATTACATACATGACATCATGTTGGGGATTGAAACTTCAAGCAACATCCTAACCCTTAACATGCGCCTTACTGGAGAAACCAGAGATTTTGCTGTTTGTGTTCTTTACTATTTTATTCGCCATTTTCTTGAGTCAAAGGCCCCACTATCACGCCACTAACAAAACTCAGATTGAGACTTATTCCTAAAAGCAACAAGCGTCACTACGAAAGTTCTGATATAATATGGGTTTGTTCTTTTTCTTTTTTTTCTCAGTCATTTCTTTTCTCCCCAAATCTCAAGTATACAATGGTTCATTCATGATACTAAGTGGCAGGGTGAGAGCTCCATGTTATTATTGTTTACCTTCTCTTCGGCGGTCCACCTCTCACGACACCCCCCTTCACCGCCCCCTCCGCAGCACTCAACTTCTCCGCAGGCTTCTTCCCCGGCCTTGGCAATTTGACACCCAAAACTTTTTCCATCTTGACTATAATCTGTCCATTCGGAACAGCCTTTCCACTTTCATATTCGCCCACCACTTGCGGTTTTTCATTGATTTTGGTAGCCAAATCTTTCTGAGTCATGTTTTTGGCCATTCGTGCCTGTTGGATGGCCTTGGAGAGATTTTTATCTACCTTGTTGAGTTTAAGTTCGTCGCTTTCTTCGATTTTTTTGGCATTGACGGTGGAGGTGTGGGCTGATTTGTTTCCACCTGCTCCGAATTTCTTTTCCTGTTTTTGGTTTGAATGAATTTGGATGGTTTGGAAAAGAAAAGAAAAGAAAAGAAAAGAAAAAGAAAAAAAGGGGGAAATGAGTGCATATTGTATACTTTCTATGGAACAGAGCAACAGCCACCAGCCGCCGATATTCGTCTTCTGTATGTTGCTTCTGTTATTGCTTTTGAATGGCAGCACCCACCACACACCGACAGAATTGTCAAAAAAAATGGCATGGAAATCGAAAGAAGAAGAAAAAAAACAATCACAACTTACAGTAGCAACCAGCCCCATAGCCTTGGCACGAGTAACTCCAAGTGCAGTTTTGGGGACAGTAACACGTCCAGCCGATGCACGGCCTACGTTGACTGATCCCCAATCTTGTCCGGTTTGGATGTTTGTGTTGGGCATGGTAAAAGTGTCTTGATGAAGTTTACAGTGTTGTATGGTACTATTATGTAACGGCAAATTATTAAAAAAAATGTGCGGTGGTGGGGTGCTCTCCCGCAAAAAATCGAAGGGAGCGCCACCAAAAAAATTATGAATCAGAGTGAAGTGTCTTTGGAATAAGGCGTTGAAGCTTTACAGGATGAATCGATCCTCGTCCTCTTCGTCATCGTCAGTCTGCGTCTGTAGCTGTATGTAGCCTGCAGAGCCTGAACACATCCCTATTTTCAACCGAAGAACTGCATCTTCCATCAGCGATGTGTCGTCAGTTGAACATGTCTTCAAGCTCTGGTCGAGAATTTCAGATGGGTACAGACAATTTCATCCAATATTGAGATTGAGATAGTAGGGCCATTCTCAGCACCCGCCATCTCAATCTCAACGAGCTCAACATAAGCTTAAGAAGAACAAAACGAGCAAACGAAAGCAAGCTTATCATTTCTTTGCATTTCTGTACAATAGAGGGACAAGCTGAACGCTAGTTCCTACACAAACGAACATTATATTTAATCCCCCCTCTACCCACTACTCTGCTCAGTGATCTATCTACTCAATGTCGAAACCCGTTGCTGCCATAGTGATAGCAATCTTCAGCTTCTCTTCCAGCTCCTCCTTCTCCTCATACAATGGAAGATCTATACGATTGAAACACGTGTGCGACCTTGGATACACACAAGTTTCAAGAGACACGCCGTGTATGGTGAACTTTCGCACGTCTCCATCATTCCCCTGCAAACTTCCAAATCCCTTCGCCGGCACTCCCGACGTACCGGTAACAAATTGGAGTAATCTTGCCTTCAACTCGTGGTCGTACTCGCTCACAATCTCCCAGAACCAGCGACACACCTCGTGATTTGGTCCATCGCGATCATACTCACCAGAATATTCTGTGTGACTCTTCCAATCTTCCATTTCAATTTCGGGCAATCCGCACATGAGCAATTCCAACTCTTGAAAGTCAAATATTGTCAGTAGGGGTTCGGGGATGACGTCGAAGAATCCAAGTAGAAGCTCATTCAACTGAGCTTCA
>JALLBJ010000759.1:0-24680 GCA_036940105.1 Skeletonema potamos | reverse complement strand
CAAAATAAGGCTCTTTTATGGTTCCTACCGTTATGAGCACTGTGTTTGTTCGATTAGTTGCACCGCCATGATGTGAACAATATTTGTTGACCAGGAACCAGACTATCTACAGTGGATGAAGAGAGTTTAATCCTCCTCTGTATGACAATTATTGTTAATAGCGCGTTAAGTAGTAATAAGTCCCTATGTATGTTTCGCCGTAAGTCTCTCTTTACTGTCGTTTGCCGTCATGGTCGATACTTCCTTTTTAGATGTCAACCCTTGTTCATGTCAGATGTCATCACTCTCGCTCCAGCCTTGTGACATTTCTTTCTAGATAAGAATGTTATCTCTCTCAAGAGTCAAGAGCAGAAGTGTGCTCATGGATATTCTATTATTTCTGAGAGTGCATCTGCGACTATCTCGTGTTTTGAAATCAGTTCACACTGTCTAAATATAGTTTTATCCATTGAAAAAGGGGCCTCTACAGACACATGTCGGTCTTTACAGACAATATCTTAAGTAATATGCAAGTCCTGTCGACCAACACCATATCGAAGAATATAGAGTGCTCCGTAGTCAGCCGTTCTTTTTACGATGCCGACATTTTTTGTGTTCATCATTCTTATGTACTCTCCGTATGTCGATACTACTACTTGTTGTTCGCCATGTTCATCATACGGTTACAAGTGTGTAAGCTAGTAGTAGAAACTAAAATGGATAGATACTCGCAGCTTCGAAACCAGACCACTTCCATCCTGCATCAACTAACTCCTCGTCATCATCTATCCAGCCACGACAATCCAAAAGTAGCACCAAAATCCTATCATAATTACACATACACATAGAGGGTTATTCAAAAAGTGTCAAAAAGTACGGTATGATATTGTAGACTGTCATTTCTTCTGTGTACGCAGGAATTCAGTACAATATGCATTTTGAATAGATCCCGCTTTTTTTGAACACACGACTTTACCTACTGAGTTTACTAGCAAAAGCTCTGAGAACACCGAGAACACGCTCTTACTCCTCTTTAGGTACAATACAGAGCTGTCATGTCAACAACTTATCATTCTTCTTCTACCTTCTACACCACCACCACCACCACCACCATTAAACAACCAACCATGAGGTCCTTTTATCTATTCTTCATCTGCGCCACCATCGTGGCTTCTTCCGCCGCCGCAAACGAGCCATTCGCATCGCCCACTCTCGACATCGAGCGTGAGCTTGCTGAGTATGAGCGTCAGCTCGGAACTGATATTACCGGAACTCCAACTGGAACGCCTCCCCGTCCTACTCCTGGAGTGAGTATACTGTCTATCTGGTCGTCTTCTGGTTGCTATTGAAGACATCGGCCGCCGCCGCCTTGTTTGGATGGCTGCATCGCCGCTGCCGGGTTCTGCCGCCGGTGATCACATCATTTGCACATGCTGCATCTGTGTCGTTTATTCTTGAGCGTTTACTGACCACATCTTGATCTGTCTCTTCTTTATGTGCCATCATTCTACAGAGCTATAGTTACTCCTACGGATACGTCGCCGGCAAATCAGGAAAGGGCAAGGGAGGAAAGAGCAGCTCCTCCAAAGGAGGAAAGAGCAGCTCCTCCAAAGGAGGAAAGAGCAGCTCCTCCAAGGGTGGCAAGGGAGGCTCTTACATCAGCTATGGATACTCTTACAACAACTATGGTTCAGGAAAGTCGGGCAAGTCCAAGGGAAGCAAGGCATCAACTAAGGGATCCAAGAGCGGATACTACAATTAAACAATGTGATCCATCTCTCTCTCTCTCTGTCGCCCTCGTACTATTTTTGTTCGAATAGTTGCACCGTCATGTGAACATTATTTTGTTGATCAGGGACCATGTACATTTGATGAAGAGTTGAACTACTCCTGTACCAGGGCTTACTTTAGATAATAATAGTCGTATCACTGTAGCTGATCTTTTCTACACATGTGTCGATGGTCTAATTTTCTCTGCTTTCTTCGTACTAATGCTATCAAATCCTTGCTTGTCTATTCTCTACACTGATCTTTATCTCTACTGTCAGTCTCATGATGAATACTGTCTTTCGATTTTTCATGCCAGATGCCATCACTCTAACTCTAGCTTACTCTGTGTAGTCTCTACCTTTCTCATACATACCTTTCTCACACTTATGTTGCAGTTCTGAGAGTAGGTCTGTGCATCTCGGTGTTCCATCTTCACGAGATTGTCATGAAAATTATCTACCTCGTGTTTTTCTTGACTCCCAAACATGTCTTTCATCTCCGAAGAGGCAACAACTTTATGTGTCCATCACTGTGTTAGAGATAACAGTCCACAGCAAGATATATGGAAAACAACAGAAATTGAACGGGCGCCGTGCAATGACAGTGTTAGTAAGCATAAGTTTATAGCGAGATAAATTGTTAGCACATAAGATGAGTACGGTAACTTCAAAGACTTAATGTGTTAAAGTTAACCTACAAGACACAACCAACACTATCGTATGCACATCTATGAGAACATCCATCATCGAAAATTGTGGAGGTGGGATGTTTTCTTCCTCTTTCTCTCATTATTTGACCTCCTACCACCCCCCTCGTCACTCTCTGGCGCTTGTAACGCAGCCATGTCAATGAAATTTATTTTCCTCCCTTAGTTGATGCCTTGCTTCCCTTGCCCGACTTTCCTGCACCATAGCTTCCGTAAGATCCATAGCTGCCGTAAGATCCATAGGAAGACCCTCCCTTGCCACCCTTTCCTGATGACTTGCCTCCCTTGGAGCTGCTCTTTCCTCCCTTGCCGGACTTTCCTCCCTTGCCTGATTTTCCTCCTCCGTAACTTCCGTAGGATCCGTAAGAATAATAACTCTGCGGAGTGTGCAGAGAAATAGAGTAAGGTCAAGATGATGTGGTTGAGTAAACGGTCGGGAAAAAATGAAAAAAATGACACAGATGCAGCAAGTGCACATGATGTGGTCACCGGCGGCATACAAAAACAGCAAACCGGGCAGCGGGCCGCTCAGATCTAGCGGAGGCGGCGGAAGCCGAGATGTCGTCAATAGCAACCAGCCGACGACCAGATAGACAGTAAACTCACTCCAGGAGTAGGACGGGGAGGCGTTCCAGTTGGAGTGCCGGTAATATCAGTTCCGAGTTGACGCTCATACTCGGCAAGCTCACGCTCGATGTCGGCGGTAGAAGAGGCGACGGGCTCGTTAATGGCGACGGAAGCGACGACGATGGCCGCAATAATAACTGCTTGGAAGGACTTCATGGTTGATTTAGTGGGCGACTCCTCGGTTGAATTATGTTGTTGTCCTGAGGTGTCTTGAGGCTGTTGGGTGAAGAAGTCAAGTTTTTGAGCTGCCTAAATACGAGAAAGTCTTTCGCAACTACGTATTCCTACGCACATTTGATTTTGAAATGCTCTGAAAATGTGATTACTGGATCCTACGTGGTCCCTTGTTTTTTTGAAAAAGGCGTTCTTTCGCTTGGGGGGCACGCCCTCCTGACCCCAGAAAGCAAGGAGAATGTGGCGAGCAGCGAGCTGAATGTTTATGTGAGCCAGGAGCCAACAAGTTTTTACGGTGAAGAAGTGAGAAAGCAAGCGCTCTTTTGGATGATCGAGTGGTAAATGAAGATAGAGGCAACGCTGGAGACTTGTAACAAATAATGATAGTAGCTGCATATTCTTCTACGTTCTACTTAAGTAGTAGTTTTTACATGTTCTCTACTCATTGTCGCTGGAATCTACATCTAATCAGCTCCACTAATGCAAGTCATGTTACATCTACGGCTACGGAGCTGCGGCCATGTCCGTGTCGAGATCCTCTACTTGTTTTAGGTTTAGCACAAGGGGTTCAACCTGTATGCAGGAAGAAGAATCACTGCCTGGAGTTCTCATAATTTTGTTATCAAAAATTGCCACACGATTCTTTCGCCTTGAATGAGCTCGCTTCTTCAGCAGTGTGCGATACGATGACATCTTCGATTGTTTCTGCGTTGTGATGTCCATCGTTGCGAGCTGCTCCATGAGAGAATTTACCATTATTACGTTGTTCTCGCCGCCGCTGATGAAGATGGCACGTCTTCGTTTGTTGACTATGGACGCTCTCACGGGCCATTCATCGTTGTGCTTGGGTTTCAACTCCAATTCGAGGCTCTGCAGAGACGTCAAAGTCATAATAGGTCTGCTGTGTCGTCGTTGATGTTGTCGTTTGTTGGCGAGGTAATCAAATAATTATGTGCTGCGTCCAGTGAAGTGTAGTGAGTGTTGCGCTGGGAGTATCGCAATCAAAATGAATCATGGGGCAACTCCGCGTGACTATCCCGGAAATACCATTTGTGTTTTGGAGTGGAGAGGGTGTTGGGCGCGCGTAGCTGCGGTGTGCAGGAAAGATATGCATCCTCTTCGTATGACACACCCAAAACCAAAATAATATTATGCCTTTTATTTGGCAGGCGTGACAACATTTCACGAGGAAATTACGCATCGCCATTAACTTATCTACTATCGGAGCTTGGGCTTGGATTTACGTGTATGCGCCTAACTGGTATTGCCTAATCCTAAGGCGGCATAGCGAAGGTGCTGCACGATGACAGAAAAGAGCAGAGAAAGTAATTTGCATCTTGCCAAAGCGGAAGAAATCAATCAGTTGTTCTATCTTTCTACTTGATGTGTTCTCAGTCACTACTTGATTACACATCAAACACAAAGTTACGAGATAAAGTTAGGATGTCTACATGTCAAGGAATCGCTCCACAAATAAGATTGTTCCTGCTGTTAATACTGCTGCTGTTGCTAGCGTAGATATTGTGTAGAATACTTGGATTCTGCTGACGGTTGCATTCCACACATCGCTGCATCACTAGATAATTTGGGCATCAACGATACTGGTCTCGGACAATTTGCTGATGATATTGCTGAGGTTGGTGATACTTGTCATGTACCACATCTTGTTCTTCCATAGAGTTGTTCACATCTCGAGAGTAGTTGTTGGAGCGATAAGTTATTCCCTGTCTTCGTTTTCGTTCATTAGTGTTCACAGTGCTGGTCATAGTAACAGACGTAGGACTAGTTGGATGGATTGACGAGGATCTTCGTTCCGCAGCAGTCTCGGGCGCACACTTCATCACAAGTGTGCCCTTCTTCTTGCGATGCTTCGATGCAGACATCAGCCGAGTATGCTTGCGATGGGGCAAAACAGTGTC
Organism: Skeletonema potamos; assembly: GCA_036940105.1. Taxonomy (NCBI): domain Eukaryota; phylum Bacillariophyta; class Thalassiosirophyceae; order Thalassiosirales; family Thalassiosiraceae; genus Skeletonema; species Skeletonema potamos. The sequence continues at coordinate 19,505 of JALLBJ010000759.1, read as the reverse complement.
CGATTCTTTCTGAGACGAGCCGCCATGCACTGAACTGTGGGATGTACCTGATCCACTTCCACTACTAAAGGCTCTTGAACGTTGTAACCCACCAGCAGGATAGTTCAAACGATCACATTGACGAATGAATTGCATCAACCGCTTGATGTAAGCGGTTGGCATTTCCATTTCAATGTTGTTGTGTCTTGCTCCTTTGGCCCAGAATGGGACAACCTTAGAAGTGTCGGGTAAACCATTGTAGAGACCTTGTCCGTGATAGAAAGGAACGATTTCATCTTCGGTTCCGTGGATGATGTACACGGGGCATCTGGTAGATTAGCAAATAGTTCACACAGAAGAAAAGAAACAAGGAGGTTAATTTCTTGTCATGAAGAGGTAAAGAAAGAACAATTCAAAATAATAGTGCATGAGGGGCAAAGAGGAATACTCACGTCACATCCTTCATCCGATCTATATTTGGGAACAAATCACCAACTGTAGTAAAGCCCATATCCAACACAACACGAATCACAGATAGGAATGGACTATGCAACACCACTCCTCCAGGAACATCATCATCACCACTCTTATCACAACCCCCACTAACTCCTCTTCTCTCAAAACGATAATCTACATTTCCATCATCTCGAACATCCTCGTACATCATCCCATTTGCTGCGGCCACATCACTGCCACTACATACAGTATTGTTACCACTCTGCTGACACGTCCGTTGCGCCAACCAACAAGTCGGACCACTCCCTACACTCTTCCCATACAACACGACATGCTTGGATGGAACTTCTTCAATCTGAAGTAGATAATTATATGCCAAGAGAATATCACCATAACATTGTTCCTCGGATGGAGATGGGGTAGTCCATTTGTATTTGCGTAGTAGTGCCCTACGCTTTTGCTTGGGTGTGAGTGGTGTCGACTTCTTGTTACTACTGCGACGACGACGAAGAGGAAGATGAAGTTGAGAAGGAGTACATGTGGTGGTGGTACTACCATCAGACGTACTAGGTTTTCGTTGAGGATGAGGATGAGGATACGATGATGAAAGTGTCGAGGCAGAGAATTCCGTAGTCGTGTCATCCTTGTCTTCTACGCCTTCCACGATTGATGTATGCTCCACCTCATTGCAACTTGCTCCACATGTAAACAAGGATACTTCATCCTCCTCATAATACTCATCATCTTCACCATACAAGGTGGAATTTTCGTAACAAGTGGCAGTTACCGAAGGCACGTCGTCATCATCGATATCGAGAAGGCTACTGTCTTGTCTTCTGTCGTTGCTACTACTTGCCGTACCGCTTGCAATTGTGGTGGTATCATCTTCAATAATAAAGTCTAGCTCATTTCCACACACGTAGACATTATCTGGCAAATTCAACGTTGCTGACGATGAACTTTGCTTGCCCGAAGAAGTAGTCGTAGTAGTAGTGGCAGTAGTACCCTTTGGAAATACCATGGGAGCCATGAACACATCGTCCGAATACATTACTCCTCCTCCATCATTTCCTCCTCCAACTCGTCTCACCCTCCACCTCTTTCCACCACCACTACCACTACTACGACTACTACCATCTCGTTCCTCTACACCATCACTCCCCAGCCCCTTCCTCCACCTCTTCCACTCATCAATCTCCCCACCCCAAACAGCCAAAAATCTCAAAATGGCACATTTATCTACCCCCACACCATACCCCCGATAATCATAGACCAATATATCCACTTGTAACAATCTGGAAATGTCCGTTAAGAATTTGGAAAGGAGGCCAATATCTTCGGCATTTCCATGAGAGTAGAGTAGTGTGTATCGATTGGACGATGGGGTGTAGGAGGGTGAGGATGATTTGGTCGGAGATAATGGTGATGATGAGTTGTCGTTGTTGTTGTTGCTGGTAGTGGTGAAGGTAGAAGAATGATGCTTGATGTGCAGTGCTGGAATGGGTGTATTAGAATTTGGCGACAGTAGCCAAAGGTAGTGCAGCGTTGGTTCGTGTGCAGCAGAAAGAGCTACCACCTGCCCTCCACCACTGCGCTGCTGGTGGTGGTTGTTGGGGTGGTGGTGGTGGTGATCACGACTACGACCTCCTCGAACAGAATCATCTTGGCTCTTCGTAGCAGCCTCGTTGCCATGATCATTACGAGGATGTCTGCTGCCAGCGTTACCACCAGCGTTGCTGCTGTTGCGTTGTTGGAGGTTGTTGCCAAAGTAATCAAGTTCATTGGGTGGCATGGGTGGTTGAAATAGCAGAGTGGAGATTATCGCGTTGCCCATTATTATTCCATGAGCGCTCTTTTGGCGGTATATTGCTATCGATATGGCGAACTTACACTGGCGGGGCCTCTACTACACTCCTGGAGGCTGCTGTATGTTGCTGGTTGCTGGTTGCTGGCTGCTGGCTGCTGGCTGCCGAGTCGGGAGTATTAGTTACGGCTTGAGAAGAGGAGTAGATTGCCCCCGTGTTGGAATTTTATGTAGAGAGAGAATGATATTGTCGTCCAGTAAACTCAACGGTTGAAAAAAAAACAATGAGAAGTATCCAACACACTCTCATGCAAGTGAGAAAAATACAACTTATCCAATAAAAAGCAAGTCAACCGCCCACACACAGTGTAGTTTTATATATACTTACATCAATATCAAGAGGTGCTCTCTCGACGAGACACTTTACTCGCAAAATTGGACGGTAGTGTTGACATCATACTCACACATGAGTTGTTTGCGCACCGTCAATTTTTTGGACACCTTCGCTCTATCTCTCGCATTCAACGCCCGCCCCGCCAAAAACGCATGCATTTACCTATTTGCAAGGTACTTATGTAGGTATACTATTTAAGGGTATACAGCTGTCTCTTAGTTGGAAGAAAAAAATGATTTTTTGGCAGAAAAAAAATGGTGAACGGAAGATGAAGAACGATGAACGGCAAAGGGAGGGGCTTGAGATTACTGTACACTGCATGGGTTGTCTCTCTCTCTCTCTCTTGCATGCTTGAATAAACAACAACAACAACAACAGCAATCGAGTTCTTGGTCTTAGTACACACTGAATGCTATATTGTAGTTGTTAACGCCATTGCTCTCTTTCTCGGTTGTTGAAACTAAAACACAAAATTTATGCAAAAATTTAGATATCTACCTAATAAATTGTAATCAGAGGAGCTCGAGAGATTTTGAATTTTATATATCTATTTACATCGAAAGAATATATCCCTAAGTAAGAGAAGAAGAGGCGACAAAAACGACGGTTCACGAATGGAGGTCACTGTTGGAGCATCATCGGGATACAGCAAGCGCAACATTGCTCCTCGGAGAAGATGGGGCAAACGCAGCAACAACAACAACAACAACAACAACAGAATCAGAAGTAGTAGCAGCCTGTCATGTGAATTGATGATGATATTTGCCATGGCACTACTGCTAGGCTCAACTTCGTTCCAAACAGTCCTACTCGTCACCGCTACCGCTTCTGCGGCCGTAGACGTGGCGACAAGAGGTGAAAGTGGTAGCGGCGCAGCGATGTTGAATTATGGTATTCAAAGAAAGCGAGGAGATGGAGGAATGGATGAACAAAGGCAACTACAACAACAACAAGTTCCTCAGCTCAAACGTATTACGAATCATCGGAGGTTGGAAGATAAGAACCTACAGCGACAGCCAGCCAATGATAGAGGAGGAGGAGGAATAGGTCAAGCAGAAGCAACAGCAACTGCAACATCCTCACAGCAGCCCAGCAATCAACAAGCAGCGGCACGCCAGACAATCTTTGTTGCCGATAGAACCCTCCAACAACAGCAAGGAGAAATGTGCACATGCTCACCCCAAATCTTCAATGTTAAAATTTCACTCACCTCCACCAATCCATGCTCTAACGACAATCTCAAACCCAATGATGGTATTCGAGCTACGTTGTGCTTGTATACTAATCCAATGGAAGGGTTGTACCCACCCGCTCCTCCTCCTGTTCCAACCTTGGAGCCTACAGTTGATCCGTTTGGTCCAACTCCTACCAATGGTACTGATGGTGATGATGCCATGTTGGCAACAGAGGCACCGTCGCCTTCAGTGTCGCAAGGTACTACCGATGATCCATTCAAACCACCCGCCAATCCGAATCCACCCACCACCCCGGGAGGAGGAGGTGTTCCAACGTATAGTCCTACTAGTTCTACATATTCTCCAACTATTACGGGTATGCCAATTACTCCCTTCCCGTCGTTTACTCCTACCAAGTCTAGTCGTGGTGGGAAGGTGGCGCAGCCTGGGCCTGGGCCTGGTAGTCGTGGTGGTGGTGATAATCAGCAACGTGATGGAAATGACAATGGTGACGATGGTGAGGAAACGTTGACGTATCATCCAACCAATCCTTGGCCAACGTTCTCACCTACAACGAATCCTACTCCTTTTAAGGAAGATGGAGGAGATGATGATACGAAGCAAGGTGGACGAGGACAAGGAGGAGGAGGAGGAGGAGGGTGGTTGGAAGAAGATGAAGAACCACAAGTCAAAAGTATGAGTGTAGATGATGATGAGGTGATTGGTCCACATCATCATCGTCATCATCATCATTCTCATCACGAGGTTCCCTCCGAGGAAGAGGAGGATGAGAATGATGGTGGTAGTAGGAAGCTGCTANCATCATTCTCATCACGAGGTTCCCTCCGAGGAAGAGGAGGATGAGAATGATGGTGGTAGTAGGAAGCTGCTACAGGGGGAACAGTCGAGGGGTAGGAAGAAGAGGTTGTTGCAGGTGATCAACGTCGATGAGTTGTTCCAAGAAAGTGACAAGAGTAGTGTAGAAGACAAGGGTGACAGTGACAACAAAGGCAAGGGCAAGGGCAAGGGCAAGGATGAAAAGAGCAACAACATGGAAGTCAAGTATCAACTACCCGCGGTTCATCAATCGACTTTGGACTCATGGACTTCCATACATCCCAACGATGTATTCTTCGAAGAGCATCCCGAGTTGAAACCGTTCCAAGAGGAAATCTATCGAATGAAGCATGGCTTGCCTTCTTCTTCTTCTTCTACAACATCACCTGCAGTAGCAACATCCACTCGTTCACTTCAAAGTGACTTGACTCCCACTCAACTGATATCCGCCCAATTCCTTGAAATGGACACCTCGCCCAACATGCAAATTATCAACCAAGACGATCAATACCTCAACGTGACCTTCCCCGATCCATCCAATATTGTCTTACAATTCAGTTCCATATCAAACCTATTAGATCCGGCAACGCCACTGAGTGATCAGATGGAATATGTGCCCGGTGGGGCTATTCTAGTGCTGGTGGGTGCTACGGCGAGTGGAGAGGTTGTTAGGAATAGAATGATGTGGACTTATACCATGGGATGTGGGATGGAGGACTATACTGTGTTGGATGGGAACGTGATTGGTTGGGCTGGATTTGTAAGTGCGATATGTTAGTACTTGTCTTTCTCTGTTGTGTTTCTCTCTTGATGCTGTTTGCTTGTTGCTTTACACCGNTGCGATATGTTAGTACTTGTCTTTCTCTGTTGTGTTTCTCTCTTGATGCTGTTTGCTTGTTGCTTTACACCGTTCTTCTCACATTGTGCTGCGTATGATATCCACTCTTTTTCCATCAAATTTCAGGAGAACTTAACGCCTGCACGAGAAGAGTTCTGTCCATCATCTGGCAATCTTCCTCCACCACTAACGCCCTCTCCGTCAGTTGTCACACCCGCCCCTTCGACCGATAATACACCCACACCAACTCCTTCAGTGCCCACGACCAAGCCACCAAGTACCAAGGCACCATCAATGGACATGCCGTCGAAAAAGCCTTCGTCCAAATCTCCAACAACAACGAAGAAGCCAAGTATGTCCATGGGTAGTGGAGATATATTCGACCACTTTGATCTCAGTGGGAAGTCCAAGAAGAAGAAAAAGAAGCGACGAGGAGCAGATGGAGACACCAGAAAATTAGACAAGATAAAGGAAGACTTTCGAACATTAAGAAGAAGGGAATCTGCGATGGAGTTTGGTCGACCTTTGGTGGAGAGGAGGAGGGGAGAGAAAAGTGGTGTGGTTGTATAACACAATGTGTGTGTCAAAAGACTTGATGTTTGAAAAATGCATTAAGAAGCAGTAAGAGAAAGTTCATTAATATTCATTTAACTTTTGACGAAAACTCTGAGTTTACAATTAGAGCTAGAGTTGCTGGTCAATGTTGCTTAATGCCTGTCCACTATCTCGGAAAGGTGAATCCATTTGTTGCAGGATGCGTAGCGACTCTAGCGGCAGCGCTTAGGGTTCATCAAAAGTACCCGATCCCCCAACTTACCAATATATCCAGCATTCTGTGACCCACACATCATTCATTACTTTGAATGGATCGGATACCAAGTCTTGGCTCTGTTCCAAAGGAAGTAGAAGTAACCTTCCAGCATTCAGCATGTCTTAGAATCACACCAAGGCCTTGAATCTCACCAGTACCTAAGTAATTTGCGGAAGCAAAGTCAGCACCGGCCGATGTACATGATCCTAACAACATTTCGTAAGTAGCACCATTGTCAACAAGGCAACGACAATGATTTGCAGCTAGATACTGAAATCCACGCAGCACTAAGTCCGTGCAGTTTCCAGGACATTTAGAGCAAAGTCTTCCGCAATGAGTGGGATCGCCCACATCGTCCCTAGTATACTCATATCCAATGAAATCATACGCATGACCGATGTCATTTCCGTCAAGGCATACTCTAATGCCAAAAAATTCGTAGCCTTCGACTTTAGTTGTTTCCAACCCTTCGACTTCAACAGCCGCAGCTTGCTTGCTGCTGCCATTGTTCATCATATTGGATCCAGCGCCAGCGAATGAAACAATCCCCAAAGCACCAGCGGCAATGGCCAACGCACCAACGAGGACAAATTTATTTGCTATCCTGGGCTCAGTCTTCTGCCCAGCGGGGGCTGTTGCTGTGGCAGCGACATCAGAAGAAGACATGATTGACTCCTCAGTAGCAGTGACCTCTACACCAACACCGCATGTCATCTCATCAACCTCCTCCACGTTTAGGCTGCTGTTGTTCTTGTGGATTGCTGTCATCTCTTGCTTTCTTTTCTGTGAACAGGTGCTGATTAAAGCGTCGTGTAATTCATAAGTAATACTTAAATTCTAAATGAGAGAAGCTGAGATCCAAATTTTGCCACGAAGGTCGCGAGTGCCGGTTATGACATTTGGAAGTGTTATGATGTACCGTCCTACTGACGGAATTAATACAGCATGAATTTTAATTGAGACGGTGGCTCTGGTACGATACCTAAATAGTTACAAATTTAATCAAATTAGATCTCTACCTAATATGGACCAGCTCGTACTACTTAGTTGTTGTTTGATTTTTATTTGTGTGTAAGACGACAACTGAGATTCTAACCATAATGGTTACCATAATGTTAGTAGTACTTACGATAGTTAGTTGTTTGATTTGTATGTGTAAGACGACAATTGAGATACTAACCACGCGCGCCGCCACTAATGGTTCAAGTAGGGTAACTGGAACTCTGCACATATGTTATTTTAGGGTTGTTATTCCACAGCGTCGAGAAAGCCCAATTTCAATCATGCATGGCAACATCCGACTTTCTCATAACTCAATTGAATCATGCCAGATTGCCCAGGCACAACGATCGACTCTCACCTCAAGGCAGATATTACATTACTCTGAATACAATTGCCTCCCATCCATCAGCCATGTCATCGCGCAAGAAGATGAGCACGAGGGAACGCCTTGTGCGTTTCTACGAAATGAACGACCCCAGTAAGTTGAGCGATAGTAAATTCATCGACGACGTTCTAATCAGATATGCTGGGAAGCACCACCAGCTTCTCGAGAGTCTCGCAAAACCGTATCAAGGAGAGAATGCCTCGGATCAGACCAAGCCGATTGCTGCTGAATCAGCCCGGCAGTCTTCCAAGCCTAAAGCCCGAGAGAAAGCGAAATACTGGGTAGGTAGTAAAGATGGAGAAGAAATCACGTCAAGCAACAAACGAGTGAGGACGATCGCTCGAGCGGAGTCAAATGAAAAGAAGAAACGAGCAAATGCTCTACATCTGAAGCAGAAGAGACGATTGCGGATGCTATTGACAAGATTGTCAACTCAGAGGAGGTGAAACGTATCCAGTGGGAGCTAGCTCTCCTGAAAAAAGAAAGTTGATGCGAAGGTGAAGCAATTCGAGGAGTCGGCAAAGAATGACGGCCTGTGTTATAAAGGCGAGGGTGCCATGAAGTGTAAATGTGGCAACTCTTTTGATCCTGAAGGCTTCTACTGTGGGATGTGTCCAGGATGCTCGAATGATTTTTGCGAAGATTGTTTGCTGGGATGCGAATGTGTGAAACAGTAGTGCTCGGAATATGCATGAAGGAATGCAGCGTAGAGGGATATGATAAGATTCTTTGCGATGGATGCGATTGTTCTGTTAAATGCGAGCGCTGCTCGGAGCGCGTGTGTGAAGACACGTGTACTAGAGAGGTCGGCAATAGTCGTTTTACCTTGACCTGGTGTATTGATTGTGAAGAACAAGAAAGAAGAAGGTGGTGAAGCAACTCACTAGATGGCGTGTGATTGGGTTCGAATCGAATTGTCGGCAGTTGCAGCGCATTGTGAAGCAGCACTGTAAATTGAAAAGCTGCTCTGCAATCCTATGACAGCAGTCTGAGAGGTTGCATCATGTACCATAGACTATTTTATCTTCTTCTAAAACTAAAATCAAAGCCACAGTGTTGCTCCTTTATCAACTATCACTTCATTAGCGTGATAGCAATTAAGAAGGAAAAGTTGCCATACACTCCATCGGACGTGGATACTAATAGAGAAATTGCATATAGAATGCATGCCTAATCAGATCTGTGATTAAATTTAGGTCCTACCCTGAAGTTTATGGACGAACTGATTTGCCTTGTCTAGGAGTATTGGCATCAAATTGACGTATCCATTTCTACATTGTCATTTGCACCGGATTCCTTCTCTTCCCCCCCTGTCGTCGCAGTTGGTGCTCCAACAACTGCCATGTCCGATGAATTTGACGCATTACCACTCATTGATCCATTACTACTAACTGAGCTCGTAAGAGAGCTTAAGGATTGCTTCTCGTTGTTTGGCGGTGTCGTTGATATCTCCTTGATTCCATTGGATTTGTTCTCTTGACTGCTACTTCCCGACGCTGGAAAGTCGGAGCTCGACGACGAACTTGTTGCTTGGTTCTCTCCTCCACTGGCCTCGTTACTGTTATCGGAATCACTCTTTGGCGAAGAAGAGCTAGCGCACTTCTTCTCATCATCAGTGTGACCAGTCTTCCCATTCTCACCTACTTTGTCAATCCATTGAACAAAAGTAGTCAATCCAAGATAGTGAGAAATCTTTGAATCCGTCGACAGTGGATACAGCGTGAGGTAACCCCGGTACCTCCGTCCAGACTTGGTGTAATTCGTTACCATGGCACACGACGGACGCTTGAATAAGACCGGGCGCATCAATAAGTCCAAATCCTCATTCGTCGTATCTTTGCCTTGGAGAATCGAGCAGGAAGATTTGCCGACAACTTCCTCCGACTTGTATCCCGTCAGCTTCTCCCATCGTCCATTCACTTTTGTGATGGTGAAGGGACGATCAGCACTTGTCATGACCATTGGATAGTAAAATTCTTTCGTGCAAGTCTGCACCGTATTTGGAATGACAACATCATTGAAGTTGTCGTACCCCATGGCCATCTTCACCTGAAGCATGAACGCCATGACATCGAACATCATCTCCAACGACACAATCTTGTGAGACGAGTTGAACTTGCAAAAGAGCATTCCATTTTGATGCAATTCACTATGCGCCCCGCACTGCTTCGCATTGAGAGTTTCCATGGACCACCGAGCCATCAACTGATTGCCAGCGATTGGAGTCTCGTCGGTGACCAGCTTGTAGTGAAACTTAATCTTTCCCTTGGGATACCGTTGCCTATTCACAATGGAGTCCAAAAACACGGAATTACTCGCTACGTCATTCATCATGGCATCCACTCCAACAATAGTACGCTGACAATTCGACACCTGCACCTCGCTCGATGGAAAGCTCTGATACGGAGTCACGGGCAGCCGACAAGTAAAGCAACACTCATCCAACAAGCTTGACCAAAGCTCCCTCCGTTGGTCCACATTATATGAAGCCCTCAAAGCAAACAAACTCCTAAGAACATCCACACGCTTCGAATGAATCTCCACCATAAGATTGGCACTCGTAGCACGTTCCGACACAAGCGTATCGCGCTCCCTACACAATTCATCTACTGTAATCTTTAGACGTTCCACATAGGCCTTCTTGCGAATACGAGTATTCTTGGCATGTTCACGGTTACGTTCCCGATTATTTCGTAGCTTCTCCTGTGCGGCGAGATTACGATCATGAGCGATAGTTTGAAGACTCGCTTGATGGCGTTGATTGGCGGCTGCAGTAATAACAGTATTTGTAGTCGTTGCAGTGTCATAATCGGTTGCAGAATCACATGAAATCATTGCAATTCGTGGTATAGTGGACGAAGGAGCAGCTACTGGTGCCGTTGTGGCGGTGGGTCGTCCTCGTTTCACACCTGCCTTGGTAGCCGTGATGGTGGCTGCATCTTCGGTGGTGCAGTACCCTCCATCGGTATCACTCGTGACAATGGGATGATAAGTTGCCTGGGGATACCCTTGAACATTCGCTCGATTCTTGAGTTGCTGATGTGCCATGGCAGTAGTAGTGGCAGAAGCAGCAGTCGAGGGAAGATTATTCCCAGACATGACTTGTTGCGAATATGCTAGAGCAGAAGCAGCAGCTGCGGGAATACTCGGTGCAGCTGCTGCATTTGTCACGGGTTTCATGGCATACAATTGTGGAGGATATCCAGGTGGATATTGAAATGATGAAGGAGGCTGAGGGGTGGGAGCTTGTGGGGTACTGGTTGATGGGCGCTTTGGCTGCTTTTGGGTAGTAGCAGACGAAGTGGCACCACTCTTGGGAGTGTCAATCTTACGCTTCCTTGGCGCACGTTTTGTTTCCTTCTTACCGCCACCACCACCTGCAGCAGCAACAACAACAGCAGTGGACTTCTTGAGTGGAGCAGATGACGATGCATCGACATTGGTGGTAAGAACAGCCGGTGTCTTTGCATCATTATTCAATCCCAATGGCGGAATTTGCTGCTGCTGCTGCTGTTGTTGCTGCTGCTGCTGCATCATCATCATGTTCATTTGAGGCAAAAATCCCTGTTGTTGCTGCTGTTGCATTAATGCCATGTAAGCAACTTGGGCATTCACTTGCTGCTGTTGAAGCTGCATTTGTTGCTGCTGAGACGTTGGTGCGGGATTCTTCGGAACTTGTTGCTGCTGAGGTTGTTGGAGCTGCTGCCATGGCATGGCTGCAGTTTGCTGTTGCTGCTGGGACTGTTGCTGCATTTGCTGTTGAAGTTGCATCTGCTGCTGCAAGAATTGTATTAATTGCTGCTGCTGGTGAGGTGGCATGGCTGCTGCTCCACTCGACGAGGCAACCGATAATGCTTGAAGTTGTTGATAAAACATGGCTTGCTGCTGTTGTTGGGGGGTAAGTCCAGCCGGAGCTGCTGCGGCGGCGGCGTTGGATGCTTGAGGGAACGCCTGCTGTTGCTGCATCAATGTTGTTGGGTGTTGATAATGATGCAACACTTGAGGAGGGGGATTGACCAACATTCCATCCTGTCTTGACGACGAGGGGGCGATAGCGGCACCACTACTACTTGATGATGACTTGTCCCCCTCTCTCCTTGACAACGAAAGATCTTGGGATGTACCATTCATACCATTACTTGACGGAGTTGCAGCAGAAGGCGGGGGCATTCCATTTGTATTAGTATAACCTCCACCACCACCTCCTCCTCTTTCGGTGGTGTTTGTACTTGTTTCATCATTCCATCCATGCCAAATGGCCGTGGCTGCATCCGCCATACTTTCCACCTCTTCCTTCTTCGTGGCCCCTCCTCCTGCTGCTGCTTGAATGTTGGTGGTGGATGTGGACGATGGAACAGAGGCAAAGGAAGAGGTCGCAACCCCTCCCCCTCCTCTACTACTGCTTCTTGATAGACCGCCACCTACACCACCAAACGCTGCTACAGCCGGATTCAACACTGCCGAATAAACTCCACCCTGTTGTAACAATTGCTGTTGTAACATTTGCAATTGCTGCTGTTGGGAAAATACCATTCCGGTGGTAACACCACCTGAGGACGAGGGTGATTCTTCTCCCACGACGTTAGTGGTCGCAGTAGTATTCCCACCACCACTGTTATAAGCTTGTGAAGTGGCAGTGGCTGTAGGAGGAGGAAGAGACTGCTGCTGCTGTTGTTGTTGTTGTTGTTGCGGAATGATGGGTTGTGTCCATCCAAAGTAATTGATGGACCCCATACTACCATTCATCGCAGAAGCAGCAGCAGCAGCAGTAGAATTGTTGGAAGAATGATCATTCGCAGTAGTGGGGATGGTGGAAGGAAGACTGTAATAGGGGGATGAATTCAAGTCCTGCTGTTGCTGCTGTAAGTTCCCTCCATGGTTGTTCGTAGCACCAGTGCCATCATGGAAGGAGTCACCACCTCCAGAAACAGAGGCGACAGAATTTCCATAACCCTCGTGATAATTATTTAAACTTCCACCACCACCACCACCACCAAGACCGTGAGTGGACGAGACGGCAGCATTTATTGTCGCGGCAACATCGTCCCAAAATAATAGACCGAGATCTTCTTCGTCTCCCTGGAGTGAGGAAGAGAGAGAGAGAGAGAGAGAGAGAGAGAGAGAGAGAGAGGGCAAATAATAAAGTGGGGGGAGGGGTGAGCAAGAAAGTTTCGCAAGAGTGAATAAAATATAATCATCAACCGTAAGATAGCTAGCAGCCCCCTCTCCCCGGCAGGCATATCAAAGAGCACACATTGACGAAGAGAAGCCGCAGAGGAACCTCCCCCCCCCCCGCCGCCGCCGCCATGCAAAGGCGACAACCTCTCTCGCTCTCTCTACACACACACACACCCCTCTTCGTTTTGCCACCGCAGCTGTATTCGTTAAGAGAGAGAGAGAGCGTGAACGACGCGACTCCTCTTTTTATTGAGGCAGGCGCCTACGATGTATCTATTCCCGCCCTCTCTCACTCTCTTTGAGTTGTCCGTCCCCCTGATACCCTGCGGCACATACACACAATAAAACAGAGCAGCATATCATTAAAAAACTCACCGAGCCATCATCCCATTGAATACCATCCATGGCCTCCTCCTCGTCCTTCAATGCTTCTTGACTGTTCATGCTGAGAATATTTTTATTGAATAGCTGCGCGGCGGTGTTTTTCTTTATTAATGTGACTGCTCTGTGCCGGCAATTTATTATTATTGTTGATATTTTTATTATTGTTATTTGGCTGCTAATAAAATTTATTATGGAACAATTTCTCTCTTTCGTTTGGTCCGAAGGGGTGTATGGAGAGACAGACACGAATTCTAACAACGATGGTGATAATATATTGATTAGAGAGATAGTTGCACCTTTGTGCGTAAGTAAGTAGGAATGGTGTCACCGCCCTGCCTCCTGCAAACGATGCGAGCCCCAAAGAAACAGGCCTGCCGGCCATCTGTTCGAGTGTCACATCAAGAGGGGTCTTACAGACTCTACTAATTCCTATTCATGTAGGAGAACGTGCGGGATTTCGGAGAATTTAGTTGAGATCGCGGAAGTGACGCATTCGGATGTGAGAATACAAGCTTCGTTTAAAATTGCTTGGACCAAACGGATTGGATTCGATTTTACACTATCCTTCTCACGTTACCAACGCTTGAAAACGTAGTCTAATGTATCCTACTCGATCCCAAATAAAATCCTGCCCAGAGTTCCAATTGGTTCCGAACTGAACTCACTATGTTCCCTACTCTGCACTCACATTGCACTTCCACATGGGAATTAAATACATGAGGTGGTCGCCTCCAAACCTACTTCAACAGACGCATGCAGTCTACATTTGGTGTCGTAATCAATGTATCGCGTCATATTATACCACGGAAAGCGAATACCTTTTATGATGTGACAAGAGTAATTACGATTGGTTTGTCGGGGTCAGACATTATTTCCCAGAGTTGTTGTTGGCAACATCGAGCTGCAACCGCAAGTACTTAGGTAACATCAACCTTAACCACTGAACGTCACTTTCCTTCTGTTGTTGCTCATGGCTCCTTCAACCCGACCACACAAACACACACATACACATACACAAGCACACACCCAACATCACACTCACACAGAGCGATATGATGGCGAGGGATAGATGAAGACTCTTCAGTTTAATTGAGTGATGGCATTAGGACGACGACACGAAGAAGAAGGCCTGATGATGTACTACATAACAGCCACGACATTAAAGAGAGATGATTACTATACTGACGAACGCCATCATAATATTATTATGACGATACATAAGAATATTTACGTCGTATCAGCATGACTTGTATTATGTAGTGATGGCATAATTTCAAAGGTCGTGCCATTCCATAATATGCAGACTCTCATCTGAATTCTGATGCATACACACCAATAATTCATACTTTGCTTGACTCTTGCGTTAATCGATTTTAGACAAAGATGTCATGTTTTAGCGCAATCAAGCAGGCTTCACATATTTCATTCCAAAAAGACCCAAGACACCAATTAAATGAGAAAATAACTGGAACTGGAACAAAAGAGCATGGCAGACAGCAGATAGAAGTTGATGACGAGTGGATGCCTAAAAACAAAAAGTATTACTGCTGTCGAGTGTCACAGGATACTGTTCCTCACGAGTTCCGATTGTTGTTGTCTCCAGGTTTCCTGTCATTGTGGCCACCTCCTTTGCCATTCTTTTCGGACGCGGGTAACTTCTTGTGCCATTTATCAAGCAGTCCAAACATATCGACCGGAGTGTACATATCAGCACCGTTGTTTTCAGCATCAAAAACGTCCACTCCATCGCCCGTTGCTTCATCCTTAAGCCAATCACGAGCTGCTAGCGGGAGGTCGTAGTACTCAGCATTCAGGATGGCTTCGTCTTGAATGGGACGGCCAACTCGGCCATAGAATTCGGCACTTTTCCACATTGCCGACTTACGCCTCCAATAGTCAGAGGGTTTGACCAATTGATTGTCGACCTTTGTATTTGCGTACTTAGTCTCCATTATGCGTTGATGCTGCACATTTCCCGGCATCTTCTCTCCGGTGATTTTAATAAACACCCGAATTAACTTTCATCAAATCAACATGTCTTACCAACGCAGCCCCCCACGAGTTCAGTATCCTGTGACATCTAGAAAGCTGTAATTAATTTAATAAAAAGGAGTACTCAATAGAATTGCTCGTACAGTGCCCCAAATAGAGTTGTTGAGTGTAGTTGGAGTATAAGTATGCCTCTAAACAGCCTTTGAACATGATCAGATCCAATCCGATCCTCAATCGATATCATCGGCGGCATACAACTAATATATGAATCAATTTGATGTTGCCATCACCCTTGCCGAGGCGTTTGCTGGCTTGGTTTTAGCTCGTTCTTTCTTTTCCTTTTCCATCGCATACTTCTCACGCTGTCTCTCTCGACATCTCACGCATTTCGTAGCAAGTCCCTTTTCACCGAAGGAAGCCCACGGGCGGAAGTTCTTGCAACCCTTGCACCACTTAATTTCCAGACCTGAAGTCAAAACGATCCACACATTCACATCACAAAGAGTACATAGACCTTTGTTCTGGCTAGGAATGATGGCGATGTTATTGTTCAGCCCCGAAGAAGAGCCTCCTTTGTTTTGATTATTGTCCGCAAGAGGGTGAGAGGAGCCATTCTTGCCCTTTTGCTTCCCCCCTGTCGTGCAAGGGCAAGAATGACCACACATGACGCAGCTGCGAGTACCATCGGGTGCTGGTGCAGTCTTCTGGTTCATGTGACAAGGGAAGTTGACCAAGTTGTTAAAGTCTGGAACAGATACATCCTTATACTTGTTCATGTCACCTTGGAATTTCGATGGGATGGGTGGCTTCATTGGCACGCAGTTACTCTTCGACGATGACGACACATCTACTAGAGGGGGCACGTTACTGTGAGTCGGATGGAACGACATTGGCCTTACCGGCCTTTTCATGACATTTGTCAGTGGCGAAAAATGATGGTAGGTTGGAGGAGGCAAACAATGAGAGGGAGGAATCGCATGGACTGGTGGGCCCCTTCCTCGCAAATTTCGTATACGATCATTGGTAATAGGTTCCATTGGTGGATACATACCAAATCCGGGCGACATGCTGGGGAAAGCGCCTGGAACAGGACTGGGCATGTAACCACCAAGTTGTGCCCAGGGAGATGCTGACATATGATGCACAGGAGGCTGCTGCATTCCCATCATGGGACCGTGAGCCGGAGGTTTGTGAACTGGAGTCTTCTGATTGAACTCGGCAAACTTGACCTGCTCCTTCTCATTCTTTGCCTCCTTCTTGCCGTAATTAAGGGGTAGAGGAGTCGTAGACCTGCTCCCATCAATGGACATATGGTGGCTGATCTCCATCTCCCTCATAGTTGGCGAAAGCAAGGACAAAATACTGGGCTTCTCTCCACTGCCATCCTTCTTCTTCTCATCTGATGATGCAGTACTCTCCTTCCAAAACGACTTGGGCGATCCCAAAGGATTCTTATTCGTACTCTTTGAGCTGTCCAACAAACCAAAGCAGCGTGGAGTAATGTCCAAGGGTGAACCATTATTGGTACTCCAAGACAATTGTGGAGTAATTGACAATCCACTGGCGTCTCCACTAGACCCCAGCGCAGCGTCACCTCCTCCTCCCATTATATGAGGCAGTGGTGTAAATGCATGTCCACGCAAGTTACGATTCAAACTATGAATATCGTCCATCATCGCATTTTCGATACTGCTCATTAGTAAGCCCGTCGTGGGCGTTTCAGCCCCTCCAATCAAATCCAACAAAGCAGGCGAGGACTCATCATCCGTATCTGAAGCCGAACGAAAGCGAGGGGTCATGCTATCCATTCGAAAGACTGCATCGTCCATATTAGTAGCAACATAAGGACGCGGCTTCTTGGACGATGTATTATTCTTCTTCGGAGTCTTGCCCAAGTCTAAATCATCACAAACTTGATTATCGCGATGGACTACAGAATTCGTCGGTGATGCTCCGTAGAGCATGGCCATCTCAGAGGAGTAGGATGAATTCATCGAGAGGTTATTCATGATTTCCTTGTCGGAGAGTGCGAGTGAATTGGTGTCGTCATCGTCGTAGCTGTGATGCTTTTGGCTTTTTGATCCCTTGAGCCTTTTGCCCTTGGGTGATGACGACCCTGTTAACACGAGGAGGAGAGGAAAGAGATGTATAATGAGCAACATAACTTGTTACAAAATGCAATTCCACAAAATGAACACTAGGCTGTGCGCAAACTCACCCAAACTAGTCATACTAAAGTCTCCAAGACTCATAGTACAACTTGAATCATCTTCCTGCTCTTCCTTCATCTGCACGGTATTGTTGTCGTCGCGTGAATCGGCCGTAGAAAGCTCATGAACAGTACGCTTCGTACCATTGGTTGAAGAATCGTTCGATCTTGTTGGATATATCGATGAATGATGGTGGGACTGTTGCTGATGTTGGCCGTTGGCAGTGGATGACGTTTTGCTCATTTGTGGCTGATAATGCTGCTGATGGGGATGGTGTTGTTGACGATGCCAATGATGATACTGCGGATGGTGAGCCTGCTGCTGTCCATGTGGACCCTGTTGCTGTTGCTGGTGCCGTTGTTGTTGTTGGTGATGATGATGAGCATAATGACGATACCACTGCTGATAATGAGCTTGGTATTGAGCGTGATGCGGATGGTGTGGATGACTTGGATGGTGTGGGTGTTGATGCGGGTGACCACCCCATGGAGCGGCAGGAGGGGCCGAGGAGGAGGGAGCGTTGTTGGAGGAATAGATGGCTTGAGGCTTCTTGTTGGCATCCTTCTTTTTGATGATTAATTCTTCATTGTTATTATTACCTCCACTTCCATTACTGGCTCGACTATTCGACCTGAACTCTGACGCATCGCCACCTTTGCTGTGATTCGATCCATTCTTCATGGATGCCACGATGATAGTCGAGGAAGAAGAAGAGTCCACTCCTGCTGCACCCTCTTCCGATGACTGCTGTCTACCCGCAGTATACGGATGTGGTGGAAGTGGCCATTGACTGTAATGCACCTTTTGCTGCTGCTGCTGAGGTGTCGGTTGGTTGTAACCAGATGGATATTGACGATTATTGTACCCTAAAACAGAGAGAGATGTCAGAAGATGAGATGAACGTGAGTGCTTCCGCAAAAGAGAGGGATGAAAACGAGCACTGTCCGCCTCTCTCCTTGACGACGTAGAGAACTTGAAGGAGAGATAATCAAAAGAGCACAGTACAGCGCGGCACAGGACATAGACTCACCACCAGCAACAGAAGAGCTGACCGTTGCAGGATCCACCGAAGTCTTTCTGGTCATGCCGCCTCCACCCGAGGGAGCAGTTCGATTTGCCTCGTCTGACTTGAACGCCTGTGAATGGATATAAGTCACTCGGTCACTGCCACTAGGGAATAGAGCAGTCTCGGATGATGATGGTGACGTCTCGACGTTAACTCCGCCGCCGGAAGTGTTGAATGATGTTGTAGAGGCAGCCGCTGCAGACGACACGCTGCCGCTATGTTTGTTCGCTGCTACAGCGCCATCCACTGCTGTGGCAGCGCTGTTGTCGTCGGCCGAGTTGGGAGGAGGGCTCATGATGTTGATGTAAGTTTTTCTTGACGCCTATTATTGATTTGCAAAGAAGGAAGATCCTCAGTTTCAGTCCTGAGACATGTACTATACGGCCTATAGAGTTTAAGACAGCGCTCGCTCCAATCAATGTAGATTCGATAGCTCAATCCTCTGAGCTATTCCTTGTTGACGCTGCTGATAGCAACATCCAGAAGACTATCTTACAAATAATAATGTGTAGTTAGTATGGTACAGAGATGTATTCCAAAGGAGAGAGATTGCAACGGTGACTTTTAGGAGTATCGTCCCCTCAACGAAGCAACGGTGCCAACGAAAAAACGGCCAGAAATTATCAAAAGACGGCTTTAGATCTAAACAAGGGGTTCGATGAAGTGACTTGGAATGGATTACTAATTCCGACGTTGCGCTACGTAGGTGAGGAGCGAACCGGAATAGCTATTATAACATACATACATTACACACTACTTATATTGTACGTACGTAGATACCTACAACCTACCTCTCTAAAATTCACCCTGGACATGACGATGGACGGACGACGGACATTATTTTTTTCGTCGTTACATATGTCTGTTGTCTGTGTAGATAGTGTGCTACAATAAAAGTAGCCATTGACATTGAGAGAGGTTCGGTATCGTCCCCCCCCACCCATTATTTATCATGGCGGAGCAGCAGGCAGAAGAAGATAATATGAATATTTTT
>JALLBJ010000758.1:0-12837 GCA_036940105.1 Skeletonema potamos | reverse complement strand
TCTCTTCGAGCGCATCAAGCTGCTGTAGATGCAACCAAGAGTCCGCAGAGGGAGGAAGCCGAAGAATACCAGAATTTTTATCGAAAATCAAAGACGTTGTGATAAATAAAGTTATTATTTAGCTCTTTATCTTAGTATTTCTTTATCTTAGTATCTAGCTCGTTACTCTCCAATCACCCTATCTTGAATCCCCTACTTAATGCTCGTTCCTTCTTCCTGTCATTCTGAAACTCGGCACAAAGAACCTGTTTACAGTCATCACGATCACTATTGCCCAAACAATCACCTCAGTCACGAAGGTATTAACACAAGGTAAAGGGAGGAGAGCATTGTAGCCCGAGCTCGAAGAACTCCGCTGGCGGAAATCCCAATAAAGTACGAGTATTTCCACGTAACGGTATGTTAAATAGCAAGGTACATTAGGTTCCGGAACTCCCACCATTCACCAGTATGTCAGCGACTCAACGTAGGAATTAATAAATCATTCACAAACATTTTAGTGACTCTCCATACAGTAGGAATTAGTATGTAGCTCGAATCCATTCAGGGTCTCAGTTATCCAAAATCCCAACTACATACAAGTTGAATTGAAAGATCGTCTTCCCGCCCTCTGCCCCGCGCTGACGTCTGCTTCTTCACCATGAGCCAACCTCTCTCTCCCAACACAACTCGTCAATTACAACACCCCACCCCTCTTAACTAATATCCAAGATGATGAAGACTATCTTTGCCCTCCTTGCTCTTTTCGCGTCGGCTTCTGCCTTCGTTCCTTCCACATCAGGTGTGTAGAATTTTGGTGTTGGATTTTTGGTGTTGGCTTTTGCGGTAACGGCGGTCCAGTTGGTCTGCGGTGTGGGATTCCGGAAGCGCGTTGACTCATTGAATAATATTATTGGTCCTTGCTTCCGGCCACCCGTTCGATGGAAAAGCTGCAATATTCCTCAGATGCATTTATATTGCGATGATAGGCTGATTGGCGGTCATTTCTTGCGGTTTCTTGTGCACACATCCAATGGAAATTATCTCACATGCGTGTTTTTCTCTGTGTCCCCCCCCCCCCCTCTTGTGCAACCAACAGCCCCAGTTGTCAAGACCGCCCTCTCGGCCGTCCAACAACCCGATGCCATGAAGACAATCTCCACCGTTGCCGCCGGATTCATGCCCGCCATCCTTTCCTCCTCCGCCGCCATGGCCACCGAGGGAACCAACGAGTGGTTCGGAGTTGATGACTTGCGTGTCCTCGCCGTCCTTTTCGCTGGACACTACTTCATCCTTTCTTTGTGGTTGGGACAGTACGGAAATGCCACTGAGGACGATGATGCTGATTTCTTCGGAGAGATTGACTACACTGGAAGGTAAATTTTTTCTCTTGTAGCACACCATAGTGCGAGGAAAAAAAAACTTCCAATAGAGTAGGCTACGACCACCCTCTCTCTCTCTTTTTATATAATATCAAGTCAACATCGAATTGTGTAAACACCCACACCACACACCCCAACTATCCCCCTGAACATCTCTCTGTTACGCGCAATAAAAAAAAATCAAATAGACGAAACACTCAAGGAGTGGATTGGAAAATTATCTTTTTGTGTACATAGGTTGTGTAACAATCGACAAAATAGGTTGGGCATAATCGTACACACAAAGTTGTTTCCCAATTTTATCTACCTTGTGTTACTTTCTCTATAGATGTTTCTTTTAGGAATGGTTGTAATAGGCGGATTAATTAAATTAAATTTGCTTGTTAGCTTTCCAAACGATTTTTTTCTCGTGGTCTTTTTTTCACAAGAGCGTCCAATCTGTTCAAGTATGAACAGTCGACGGGGTAACGGTCTCCTCATGCTTGGCAACTTCCTGTTACACAGAAGCAAGGTAGAGGCAACGCAGTAGTAAGTAGTATGTTGTATTCGGCCCCCATGATGCATCATCCATTTTTTGTTCTCGCTTGCTTTTCAGACACAACCAGAAAAACGCTCTATCAATTCATAAGTCTCTATTATATTATTTCACCCACGTCATTTACTTAATCCGAATCATCATCATCATCATCTGATTCATCCAAACCCAAAGTAGCAGTAGTAGCCTTTTGTTTCTTCCCCCCACCCCCTTCCTCTTCGTCATCACTTTCTTCTTCTGCTGCTCGTTTCTTATTTTTATTCGTTTGTCCCAATCCAGACGGTTCTGGTAATCCCTCACTCTCATCATCATCATCATCGTAATCTTGACTAGTATCATGAACCACCTTACTCATATCCCCCCTTCCTCTATTATTATGAGAAGGAGGGGCAGGAGCAATCTCACCCCGCTCGGCAGCCTCACAATCATCCAACCATTCCGAAAACACATCCACTGGTTCATGGAGATGATGTATCGGCATAGAATAGGAGGCAGAGCACATCCGACAGGCTAGTGAGCCAGTACCGTTTTTGAGATCCATTTTGCATTCGACTACGTCCTCTACAGAGAGAGAGAGAGAGAGAGAGTGAAACGAGAGGAGGATGCATAAATTATTTAGTGAAATTTCAATGAATAGACACAATATCCGGCAGATGACACGAGATAAAGAATAATATATAATAACATAACAAATAAAAAGTCCTCTATTTTGTACAAAGGAGAATAACAAAACCAAACACTCTTCAAGATGAAAAAAAAAAGACACGCACCATTGGCACAAAAGGGGCATTTAAATTGCCTCGCTAACGTCGGCTTCTTCTTTGTTTGGACTGGTGCCTTCTTTGCTCGCTTTCCCATCTTTTTTTTAATTCGCTGTTGATATATTATTATTGTGTTTTAGACAACAATGATGTAAATGAACAGAGAGAGACGATTGAAGGGGCAATCGAAGGGTGATTTTTGAGTTTTTGGTTGGAGGTTGGAGCAGGGGAGAAGAGAAAAAGAAGCACACGCACCTCTATGCGCTACTTTAGATAGTATTCGACCAACTCTATGACTGCGGAGTTATTGACAATGGTTATCGTCGTCAGGAGGAGAAGTGTCGTCATTTGCAAACTGGGGTTTGCTGCTTGCTCTATCTGTATCTTTGTAGAGTAGTAAATGTTGTGTTACATATTAAGAATGGCAGACAGATGGAACGAATGTTGAGTAGGATTTTATTCCGGAGAGAGAGAGAGAGAGAGAGAGATTGGAATGGAGGAATTGAGAATCTGGTTGTAGAATTATTAGAATACGTGCTGATGGATCTATATACAGTACGACTTCACTAATCTCCACCATGGGTTCTGTCCCCGAGTTCGATAATCTTTTCGGCTTCCTCCCTCTGCGGACTCTTGGTTGCATCTACAGCAGCTTGATGTGCACGGAGAGATGCGGCGAAGTTCTCTTTGCTGATTCTGCCTTGTGCGTACTCCTCCCTGAGCACTTCAATCGAGTCATCATCTCCGAGATTGGCCGCTATAATCATATGTTTGATTGCTCTCTCGATCCTACCGATTCTCTCCTCATGGCATCCAAGATTGTACCTAGCGATGGGATGACCACCAATGGCAGCCTCTTCCAAATGGAATACTTTCTTCTTCTCATCCTTCTCAACACCGGGCCCCAACCCATAGCAACCTGATAATTGATAATGCGCATCGATATCACCCAATTTGGCAGCCTTCGTGAAATACTCAAAGGCGCTGTTGTAATCCCCTTTGTCGCAGTATTTTCCTCCTTGCTGAAAAATTGCTTTTGGATCATTCGCCTCTATTCTTTTCATTACATTTTCCTCTTTTTCTTTATCCGTTTTTATCGGTTTTCGACAGAATGGACATTTTTGTTCTAACTTCTCTTGCAACTCACGTATCACATTGGCATGATCACAGCCACCGCAAATCATTTTGCTGAAGCATGACATTATGCTAGATTTCTCAGGATCAAGCGGTAGAGGTATCATGCAGATGGGGCAGTCGCCAAGATGGGTGCTTTCCGGTTGCTTGAACAACAACTCGTCGCGCAATTCAGCCGCCCACTTCTTGCATGCTCGTTTATGCTGCGGCCTATGATTTTTCTGACATTTGACGCCGCAATATCGAACAGATTTGCAAGCGGTACATGTCTTCAATGTGATGTCATCGCATTCTGGCGTGCCGCAAGCTGCACAAAAAGAAGATGACGTGTCCACCTCATTTTCTGCGCTCATATTTTTTTTAATCAACGCTCCTACGAGATATTATCGTCAGTCGGCCGCTATCCAAGATGCGTCAGCAGTGATGAGCCGCTCAAAAATTCTTACCGCCGACAAGCAAAGAGAGATATTAAAAGTTCTTTCAATGAACAAGTAGAGGTGGACGATGCGGACGGATGGACAACCTTTGCAATTTAGGTAGGTGTGTCGCCAAAATCGAAAATGCACAAAACGTTGTGATAGGTGATCTTTGAGTTTGGTTGGAGCAGGGGAGAAGAACGGGTGGCCGGAAGCAAGGACCAATAATTTATTCAATGAGCCAACGCGCTTCCGGAATCCCACACCGCAGGCCAACTGGTACCGCCGTTACTGCAAAAGCCAACACCAAAAATCGCAGTCAATAAAGTGGTGATGAGCGTGATGGTGTCGACGAGTGTCGACGGCACTAGCTACAAACGATGAAGACAACGTTGAAGAATCAATGTGGATTTTGCAAAACTGAGACCCAGGTTGGACTCGAGTTACTAATTCCTACTGTGTGGTAGAGTCGCTGCACTGTTTGTGAATGATTTACCAATTCCTACTGTAGAGTCGCAGACATATTGGTGAATTGTGGGATCTTTCAGGGAAGACCTCGAATTATCCCAAGGGGGGTATAAAAATTTCGGCTAAGCTCACGTGATGGGGGAGAGTGGGAGTACAGAATTTAAAAAGTTTTGGGGCGTATTTCGGCTTCCCTGTACCTCTAGGGATGGATTTGCAGGGCAGGGGAGTAATTGCAGCTCCTCTGTGTGTGTTCGCATAAATTGTCAAGCGTTGGGACGTAGCATGGTACCGAGTTCCGCCAAACCCCGCTTGCCAAATTGTGGGGAAAATTGGCCTGGGCCAGCGCGTCAGGACAAATTTGGCGAGAGATGCGTTGAGCTCCAAACCCCAACTAAAGCTGTCGTGGGCAAATTATGTAATCAAGCACAGCAACAGCAGGCACCGGCAACACACCGACCCATCTCGCACGAAGCTCGTTTCGTACCAAAAAACGCATCAAGCAAAGAGAGCGTCGACTGTATTTTAAGAAGCATCATATTAAGAATCCGTCAGCGTTGGGCAAATTATTCAAGCACCGCGCAACAGCAACACACCGACCCAACTGATCTGGACAGCGCCATAGCCACCTCGACTACGTTGAGATTAGATTTCTATGATTGTCGATTTTTGTGTTCTGCCGTCTTATTTATCATTTGGAACTACATTTTGTAAAAGGTATATACCGTGTGAGGAATACTTTGTAAGTATGAATACTTTGGTCAAAACATCTTCGTGGAAAGCAAGAATATTCTTCGGTCAAAGAGTTTGTTTGATAAATAATAGACTCGCGTAGTAGATTCGCATAGCTAGCGCTAGCCGAGCGCAGCGAGGCTAGTAACTACGTACTTAGATGTAAAATGGATTCTATTCGGCGAGATTGGCGATTAGGGCCTTATATCACTTCGTGATTTAGGGTTAGGGCTTAGGGTTATCATAACGTAGTGTACGTAAGTGGGTTTTCGTCGACCTACGTATCTAGTTAAGTAGGATTACATTGCTAGGTTTAGTCACAAATAAGGAAAAGGAAACAACAGACAGAAAGAACTAGGAAAGAACTCATCCTTTGAGCGATGAGGTATGAATTCCTCTCAATGCTAACTGCGAAACTTTCTTGCGTTGAAGTCCCCCAAAGATTGGCGATGGCTGCCAAAATGGTGTCAATCTCCTTGATCTCCTCTCTGGTGAGCTCATAATTCACTAACATGGTAAAACGCACATTAGATTTTATCATAGGAGTTTAGTTTAGACCAGTCATCAGTTTGTTACTCACCGATCTTCACCCATCACAGCATGAGAATCCTTTTGAAGACCGCAATCGCTGCCACCATCACCATCGCCTTCATGCCAAATGGGCGTGTTGTTTTGGCAGACATAATTGCCGTTCCATTTCCAACATGCCCATCTTGTGCTCCTCCTATGGCTACACCAAAAGCCTCCAAACAAGGAAAGATGAGGCTCAGGCAGTAAAGCTTCGACTTTGAAAGTTAACAAGGAAACATGTGTATGTAAAGATATGCATCATTGTTGCTGCTGTGTTTTGTGACGTTGTATTTGTATCAGCGGTAATAGTGTGATGTGTAGGGGATATGTTGATGTTGGATAATGGACAGTTGTGTTGTGGTTGTGTGGAGGTGGATCATTCGAAGCATGGTCATGTTCATGTGGGATCATAGTATATATAAAATTAAAATAAAGTCGCCATGCTCACAGATTTAAAGGTATTCTCACTCATCATACTCATCTTTCTTTTTTGTTTCCTTTGATGCTTTGCTGAGCATGAGAGCATTCTTGGCATGATGATATGTCCATCTTTTCCGTCTTGCAGTGAAGCCAGGTAGGAAAGCAAAAACAAAGACAAAGAGAAGACCAGAGGGTTGAAAATAATCTCCACAGCCACAGCTCTCTCTTCAACTACTCTCTATCTCTACTAAGTTTTTAGAACTAATTTAGGTTTAGGAGTCTTATGCTTATGTTTCTATCGCTCTCGAGGTGACATTTGTTCGGTAGTTGTAATGCGTCCTCTAACTCTAATATGCATTATCATCTTCTAATGTACCAAAAAGCAGAATACGTCCAAAGCCATAGCATTTGCATTTAGCTTGTACATCTGAAAAACGCACTATGGTATGTTTGTCAAGAGACCTGTCACTTTCATCATCACTCTCCGACAGCACATAGTATCTTCTTTGCAGCAGATATAGCAAATCCACAACCTTATGTGTGATTGGGCCACCACCACTATATCATGTGTAGCGCAGTCAATGATGGCCTCTCCGGTGCTTTTGATAGTGAGCAAATATGCTTTGTTTGGGGTAGCAGCAAAAATAAATCAGCCAGCTCATTCCATCATCTCATGTAATGTGTCATGATGACGTCCGATTTGGGCTGGCCACCAACACCTCCTCTACTTGGGGTTGAGCATATGGGGGAGGAACGTGTTGCGACATGCTGATATGTTTTGGTGGTGAGTGGTGAGTAATGGGACGACTTTGACAAATACGTCGGTTGTGGCGGCCGCCAAAAGATGAGGAAGGAGGGCAGCAGGGCAATATATCTACCACCATTTTTCAATCTCTTAGGGTTCACGCCAGTTTGAGGAATGGAAACACATTCTTGATGATCACACTGGCTCCAGATGTAATACGGAGCTCTTTCCTTGCACTATCAACATCTTTCTTGGCTTTCTTTGGATGAAACTCGAGTTCGGCCTCCTTTTTATCAAGTTTGGTCTTCCAAAGAGCAAGGTCAAGTAATGTCATAGATTCCTTCAATATGGTCCGGTGCTCAGTTTTGTAACGATTGAATCTACGTCGGACTCGTTCTAACCACTCTTGGATTTCACTGGTCTTTTCCCAATCCTCTAAATCGGGGAGAGTTCGATTAATGCGATTAATCTCTTGATTAATTTCATTCCTCCATCTCTCCATGTGCAGAGATGATACTGTCTTTTGCAGCCCGTCCGCTCCAACGAGATTGACAGTCGTTAGATTATCACATTTAAATGCGTTATCGTCAAAGGTAATGTTGTCCTTCAAAGGAATTGTGATTCGTCGTAGAGAGGGGCAACCGGTGAACGCACTTAATCCGACATATTCAAGTTCTACGCCAAACTCTGCAAATTCTAGCTGCTCACAACCAGAAAACGCGGCCTCCCCAATAATTCTGACGGATGTCATAGTTACACCCCTTAGAGATCTGCACTGTTCAAATGCGTTATCCCCAACTATGTCTAGGTTGCTGTTGCCAAATTCTACATCCGTGACGAGTAAATTACGACGGAATGCCCCACCGCGAATTTCTGTGAGAGATTCGTCAATGACTGCTTTCCTTACATTCCAAGGTGCTCTTCCGCCAATGTAGACATAATTTTCCACCACATCATCTGCAGCAGCATCGTCCCAAATATTATGATCCACGATTCGTTGAAAAAATCGCTCCGCCATACCGAGCAAGATTTCTCCTCCGTCGTCTGGCACTTCTCTTATGATGTGTCGCTGCAATAGCTGCTGCATTTCGCCGAGCAAATCATCTAAATGTTGTACTTCCGCTGCCAGTGCTGCTGATTCTTCTCGGTTCATCTTAGCGGTTACAAGTAAGAGCCACACAAGGACTAACAAACGAAGTTGTGATGTTATGGTTTTTGGTACCATACTTACGGTCTAATTATGGTAGGAATAAGAAAAAAGCCGTCCCTTTTTTGGCGGGAAAAAGAAAGGACACATTGGTGAGGCTCCGCCTCTCTCCTCCTCACACGAGTCAACAAAGCTCAGCACACCCTCATCACACAATCCATACTTTTATTTAAGCCAAAGAAGACAAAAAGAATGGCAGGAACTTTCCACTTTTCAACTCACGTGTTCTTCAGCAACAATGAACACGGAAGCACCGTCGTACCCAACATACAAGTAGACTGTCCAGCAAATCATCATTTAGTTCGACTAGTGCAATGTCCAGTCCTTGACAGACATTACACGCTCTCCGTCAGGCTACTTGATATGAGACAAAGGAGGATGAAAATTAGATATGATACGACGATATGGTTTCGAGATGAGGAAGTATGTAATATTAGAAACGAAGAGGTGATAGTTGATGCAGGGAGATGGATGCAGTTGTGCGTGATCAATTTGCAAGATGAGCTGACTGAACTCGAGGAGCGAGGAAATGCCGGAGGCATATTGATCGTACCAGGAGTATTGGAAGAAGAGCTTGACGATGAAGAACTCCGTCATCACTATACACGTTCTTACATGCGAGTTTTGGTCACTTTTGTGGCAGTGGACGAAGAAGTTGCTGTGAGAGTGACAAACAGTGTTGCAACTTTTGCCAGGTGGGCTGTTTGGACGCTTGTTGGCTTCGTGATGCAGCACGCACTACGTGAATGATCAAACAAAACAATGAAAAAATAACGAATACAAAATGAAGATTAATCTAAAACAGAAAAGAGGATTACATTAATATCCTGCATCTTCCCCTCAATCATCATCTACGACTCTTCACACAATCATAAAGTGGTGAATCCATTCCCACCAAATTAAAAGTCCTTAAAGATATCTTGCTCCTTTGAACTCAACGCTTTATAATTCCCTGTTGTCTCCTTATCATCCAAGTGATCCCAACTCTCGAAGCAACTAGCATCTAGAGGATCTCTCAACCTCGGCACCCAGGGTGCCTTGAGTAATCTTTTCCCAAGCTTACCAAAGTTGATATCTTTCATGAATGGATGCTCTTTGATGTCTCTCTCAGCCGAGGCGAGACATCCTAGTCGCCGTGTAGATTTGTTTGCCAGCATTCCCGAGATCAAGTCCTGCGCCTCGTCCGAGAATGATTTGGGGAATCGGTACCTCCCATGAACGATACGTTTAAATAGGGTAATCTGGTCGATGTTGTGATCGTAGAATGGAGTTTGACCGGTAATCATCTCATACATTAGGCATCCGAGCGACCAATAATCTGCTCCCTTGTCGTGACCACGAGATAAAATCACCTCGGGGGCGAGGTAGAGAGGTGTTCCGCAAAGAGTGTAGGTCTTGTCATCCACAATTTTGGCAAAACCAAGATCGACAATAACCGTGTATCCCTTATCGTCAATCAACACATTCTCGGGCTTGAGATCGCGGTAAAGAATACGTCGTCGGTGCATGTAAGCCAAACCCTCGAGGATTCCTGCAGAGTAAAATTTGACTTCTTTCTCAGGAATGCAGTCACGTTCTTCGTTGTGCATTACATTGAATAATTCGCCTCCCTGTACCAAATTCAAAAGCATAAACACACTCTGTTTATCCTGACAGGTGTTCACAAGCTTGATAACAAATGGGTGGTCAATCTTTGCCATCACTGCGCGCTCACGGCATACACCCTCGGCTTGGTGGTGGTCAATCAGTTCACGTTTGATCTGAACCTTGAGAGCGTAGGCTTTGCCAGACTTCTTATCCGAGGCAAGCCACACCTGTCCGAATGTTCCAGCACCAAGAAGAGTGTGGCGCTCTAACTTGAAAATGTCAATGGATCGATCTAAAATGTCCATTCCTTTCTGTACACCCTTATTGTTATTCATACGACTCAGATCCAGGATGACACTATCAATGTTGGCCAAAGAGAGCTTTCCGAGGACACAATCTTCCAATACTTCGACTGTCTCTTTGCTTTGCTTCATGCCTCCCTTCCCTCCAAACTTTTGCTCCTCATCGGGCAATAAGGTATCCATGCCAAAGTAGGACCCGGATTTGAGGATTCGACTATCTCCGTCATCAGTGAAGGCCTCCAACACTCCCGACCTAACAAGGAAAAGGGCGGGGGCATCCACATAATCTCCCTCCGTGAGGATCTCTCTCTCGGCGGGGTATCTCACCTCGTCAATCAAAGCCCCCATTAATTCAATCTCAAAATTCTCAATATCAGAGTTGGCGAAAATAGGCACACTTCGGAGCAAACGCCTATCATTCGATCGGGAAATCACCTCCGATAGCGGTCCCAATACCCTCTCAAAAACATCCCTCGACAACGCAAGTACAATCGTATCCTTCACGGCTGTAGCATCAGCCTTCCTCGGCTCATTCTTCACAATAGCCTGCTCCCCAAAGTAATCCCCCGGTCCCAATACCTTCACACCCCTCTTCCTATGCTCATACTCCACCTTACCCTCTCTAATCACATAAAAGACATCCCCCTCACTCCCCCTCTCAAAGATAACATCCCCTGCATCATAATACACCGTCGTTAACGCATCAGCAATACGGATAATAAACTCATCATCCAAATCACTCAAAAAGGGTACCTTCCTCAACACATCCTTCGTCTGATTATCATTCTGAATCGTATGCGCAGCCAACAACTTACGAAATGTAACCTGATCCACCCTCCAAAGTCCCGCCTTCCCCCCCACGGCCAAACACGTCGCCGCACGTGGAGCATTATACAACAATGCCAACTCCCCAAATGAATTCCCCGGCACGGCCCGTCCCACCTCCTTCCCATCCACCACAAACGCCACAGTCCCCGTCCTTAGAATATAAAAATGTCCTCCAGTCTCACCCTGTTTGATAATCTCTTGTCCAACCTCACACTCAAAATTTTCAAATGCATTCACCAATGTTTCCAACTCATCTTCATCCAACGTATTAAACACAAAGTTATCGGCCAATGCATCTAATAAGAATTCGACATCATCATCTGACTTAGGATAGACTGGCGCCTTGAAATCTTTTAGTTGGATGGCAGTATCCGACAAAGGATTGGAGTAGATGTTGTCAAAACGTTGGGCGTGGACCGAGTTGGACCCGCCTTTGGATTGTTTCCCTTTGATTTCAACTTTGAGGCCGGGTTCGTAGTCTTTGGTTTCGAGGGAGAGGTCGTCGATGCCGTGGGATTCGTCTGAAAAAATATATTGATGTTGTTGGGTGAGGGATTGGGGGGGGGGAGAAGACGAAAGGGGGAGTGTGTGTGTGTGAGAGAGAGGTGAGATGTGTAATGTGAATAGGAAAGTGTGAATCATCAATGGTTGCGCATATTATAGACAAGTATATAAATATATGATGGGGGTAGGGGGTGGAACATGGAAATATACAAAACAGGGGATTCCTTCACACTCACCGTTCTTCCTCTGCCTCTCCGCCTCCCTCTTAGCCTTGGCATGTAGTGCAATTCTCTTTTCCCTATCAGTCGTTTTACTCTTGGAAGCACGACGTGATTTGGATTTACGTAATCCGTCTTTATCGGAAGTACTAGTAATTCGTTCGGATTTGGAACGTGAGATTTTATTATCCCCATCTTCGTCGTTTTTATGAGATCGTTCGGATTTTGCACGGGGGATTTTATTCCCATCTTCGTCGAGTTTATATTTTACGGATTTGCGTGTGGATTTACGCTCTGGTTGTGTTTTGTGTTGTATACATATGTATATATATTGTTGTTTTTGTGACATGTGTGTAGGTGGTGGGTAGATCATTGAAAGAGAGAGACAGAGAGAGAGGTTGATGGAATCAAATCATGTGTGAGCAAAACATCAAACAAAATGACAACCACGCCACAATCTTTTTTAACACAACAAAGATACATCAACAAGTAGGTATAAGACTCACCCTTACCATCCCGATCCCCACTACTCTTCTTAGCTCTCTTCTCCGAATCATCCAATTTGTCCTTCTTAACGGCGGCACGTGGATCTTTTTCATTCGATGGTTCCAATGAGGATTTGTGTTGTTGTTGTTGAGAGGGCTCGTCAACAGACACTTCTTTTTTGCTTCCAATGGATTTTATTTTTTTAAACATGGTTTATTTACTAAGGTTGGGTTTGGTCTAAATAATATATATCTTGCTGTTTTTTTTGTGCAGGGGAAATAATATTATCTGCTCTCTCTTCAGAGAGTTGCGGAAGTGGTTTTTTAGGATGTCGTCGTTGTGGCCCGCCGCTGGCCGAAACAACAACAACAACAATAATGAATCCAAAACCGAGCAGCCCCCCACCGACCTTATTATGATGTGGGCACAACGAAAATGCCACCTCAAACAAAGATACGACAGTGCCTCCTCAACAAAAAAGATATGTCAAGACTGGTCGCAATCTAATCTAAGGGGCGGGGTTATCGACGGGTCAAAAAGCGCCCATGGGCAGACGGCCGCCCATG
>JALLBJ010000757.1:0-12782 GCA_036940105.1 Skeletonema potamos | reverse complement strand
GGTCGGCTTGGCTCGGCTGGTTGGTTGATTTGCCTCGCTTGCCATGTGTGCGTTGTATCATAAAAAAATCGCTTGCCGTGTGTGCGTGCGTTGCCTTCCCTTCCCCTTCCCCTTCCTTTCGTTTTCGTCTTTCATTATCTATCCGTATTACCACTTACTTGAATAGAAGCATGTATATTAATTCCAACGTACAATTGTACCTACATATCTTCTACCTCAAAGCGCACTTTTCAAGTCGATGTAAGTGGCGTTGACCATGGGGGAAATCCGCTCCCCTAAGCTTGATATTTAGTAGATTTTTCTGAAATTCGTGTAGGTCCGAAAGAATTCTAAACGCTCATTTACGAAGATGAGAAAGTTTCAGAAGAATAGGGTCTATTTTGATGGAGAGATAGATGAGCACGTGTGCTTCACTGATGTTTTTTTTTGCCGACGCAAAACCACAACCCTTCCTACCAACCCTGTGTGCTGCAGTAATGCGGATACATTCACCAAGAGCTCTATTTCATGTAAATAGGACGGGAGATCTGTGTAGTAACATCCCGTTCGCTGTAGGATTCGTTCATATTATTCCTCTTCATATTGCTTTGATCATCTTTTACTCACCATTACTTTTTTGCAACATCACACATCTCTGGTTCATCTTCAGAAATCCTTATCAATTTAATAAACAAAAAAAAAAGAATAAAATGCAAGAATTAGCCGCTCTTCTCTTATGCAAACTCGGCGGTATGTCCGGATCAGCCGATGACATCAAATCAGTCATCGAGGCCGCCGGTGGAGAAGCCAACGAAGAACAAATTGCCGCCCTCGTTGGAGACTTGGATGGTAAGGATATTAATGAATTGCTTGGCGCTGGAATGGGCAAGTTGAAGGATGTGCCAATGGGTGGTGGTGGAGGAGGTGGAGGAGGAGGCGGTGGTGGAGGAGGTGGAGGAGAGGAGGCTGCCGCAGTAGTAGAGAAAGAGGAGGAGGTAGAAGAGGCCCCTCCGGCAGTTGATAGTAAGTCGATATCGATGATTGATGGCATTCATATTACTTTCGCTGTTTCTAACAAAAATGTTTCATCAACCGAATGTCTCGTTCTCTGTCACAGTGTTCGGAGGTGGAGGAGATGGTGGAGACTATTAAATAATAAGATGAAAAAACAAAAGAGTCTACTGTTTATAATAAATAAAATTAGTATTTACCACACATCTTGTGTTTTTCTTCCTTGTTGCGAACGCAAGCTTGGGAGTTGAGGCCCTGGCATGAGTTATACCTACATTGCATGCGATTGAAAACTGAACTACTTATGGATACTTGAGGATTTTCGTAAACCTAGTGGGTAAGTTTCCCCTTTTTTGACACTACCAGAGTTGCTGGGGGTGGCTACTCTTCATAATACAAAGAGAGGTGGTTGTGTGTTATTAGTGTTTCAGTTTTGGTTTTTGGTTGTGTGAGGTTAGGGTTTTAGGGTACCAGATCAACTGACCGACACAGCAGTGTATCTATTGATGACACATTCGTAGTGGACCGGAGAAGCAAGAGAGGAACCGTCATCGATGGCGCAGCATATGGTATCATTTTTTTTAGACGTTGACCATGGCATGATGTCGAGCACAGCTAACAGCCGCAAGCGTCCGCTAGAAAGCGACAGCGCCAGCAACAAAGAAAACAATGGCAGCATCATCACCAGCCGTGCCGCACAAGCACAAGATCTCAAACGGCGTCAGATACAACAAGCCTCGTGGGGGTTCAAGGAGGCATTGGCCGAGTGCGGTGTGGTCGAGTTCGCCCCTGCAAATCATAACGACAATGACAACAACAACAACGTTGCCTCCAAATCGATTACCGAGGTGGGATGTCAAATTGACGCATCGTGCACTCCATCCACCCTCCGTTCTTCGATCAACGCCTTGTTAGAAGAAATGTCGCGAAATGGCATCGATCCGGGGAATGAACGTGTGCTCACTGACATTGCCGAAATTATCACCAACAATGAGAAGAATATATTGCGCAAGATGCTGTTGCCACTCTACCGCGTGAGAACTAGGGATAATCAAAACTGCTTCTCGCAATTCTCACAGCCAGAAGAAACAATAATTGGTGGTGATAGTAATGGGGACAAGAATGACATAATTGTAGAGTCATCGTCACTGGTTAAAATTTTACTTCGTGTCGATGCACTTCAATCTACATTGTTGACGGCTCTGGTGCAAAAGCTGCCAGAACTGGCTAATGCTGCTGCTGCAGAAGAAGAAGAGGAGGACAACAATACAAATAGTGATGTACCGCGATTGATATTTTCCAACATACGATGGTTAGATCACATTATTGACACGTCGGCATTAACAATGACATTTGTGGAATGTCTTACTGTTCTTGCCTCGTCTAGTTCGTCTTGTGACAAAACACGTCAGATACTACTTGATGCTATCTCGACATTACCAGATATATTGAATGATTACAATGCGCTAGTCATTTCCAACAACGACAACCATGATGATGATGGTGGTAATGGAGAGGAGGAACAATCGAGTATACTTGCAACATTGCAACACTTACGTGTGGAGGATCCATCACTACTCATTCCATGTTTAGATGCCGTGGGATCATTTCCATTGACCGATTCTCAGTTTGAGGATGTTACGCGAGATGCCTTGGAGGCACTTGCAAATGTGGACAGATGGGGATTGCCGGCGTTGACTACATTTTTGATGAATAACTGTCCTCAGGGGGACAGTGACTTGGCTAATGAAGTGATTGAGGAAATTCGAAAGCTTCCTTTGGGGAAAGGTAACTATGGCGATGACTATGAGATGGATTCGAGCCCGAATGCTGGAGACTCTTCCGAAGCAGTAATGATTGAATCATTATCACGTGGCTTCGCTCATCGGTCGGATCTAACATCTACTCTCCTCAAGGTGATCAAGGACACGACGCCGGGGAGTCATCTTCCTGCAGACATTTGGCTACTGGCGTGCGTTGCTACGGCAAATCATCACAAAGCAAAGGTGAAATCAATCATCCGCTCCAAAGCGAATAATGGAGGGTTTACATCGCAGCTTCTGCGTCAATCACTCTCAGGAAATGGTACCGCGTTAACAAGTCTCTTCAGCACGTCCCTTTGTGAAATGGCTGATGGATTGCTTCGTTCATCAGACAGTGCCGCATGCGAACTGGGCGTGACTCTGTATGAAATTTTGTTTGAAGACTTCAAAGATCCAATGCAACGATCAGATGTCGTGAGTAGTCTCGTGACGCACATTTGTTCTGGTGTGGGTGTGAAGGATGCAGAGGTTGATGCTGCTATGCGTGTCTTTTCCTGCATAATTGACAAAGGAGATGATGGACATCGTGCATTACGTTCCTTCAATCCGCTTTTGCTTGGTATGTTGGAATTCTTGCATCAAATGACCACCTCTCAGGTTCGTCGACTCTTTCTATTGCTTTTTGCTGCTGGTGGCGATAAAATTGATGACATAACTAGTGCGTTGGGAGATTCGAGTGGAGTGGGTGGTGCATGTGATGATATCCAAATTGTGATTGAGAAGAATCTGTCTCATGGGCATATAGCGAACAAGCGCATTGGTATCATTGGAACTGTTGCATACGCAGTGACTAGATCTGCTGAATTACTTGATCGAAATAATTCAATGGAGGTTGAGGGGACAGATGCAACTTGCATGCCTGGAGGTGCTGCCGTTGCATCGTCACCCATCGTAAAAGATATTACCGAGAAGATTGAGAAAGCATACTCAAAGTGCCAGCCAGTTGGAACAAATACAGTACTTGACACCAACATGACCGAAAGTAATATGATAGCCACCTCAAACTCTTGTGGATCTGCCGCTGCGTTCATGCTGGATGAGTTATGTCACGCAGTTCAGGGAGGTAGACTTGTAAATGAAATCCGTGATTGGCTTGATGACAAATATCAGCTGAAATTCGAGGAAATGTTCGTTGGCGACTTTGGAGATGTAGAAGAAGGCCAAAAGGGATCAAAAGGGGCGGAAGATGATGGGTTGGACTCTCAACAAATCCCAACTGATCCACAGGACTTGGCAATTCTCAATGGGACATCAAAATTTGGCCTTCCTGGCGAATTGAGGTTCAACATTCACGATGCTGAATCACATGTTTACGTCAAAATGCTGCCCATCCTTTCATCCTTATCCAGTAGCAACAGGGATATGCTAATTCAACAATTGTGTCCCATGTTTCGGCTGATGGCATCGCTCGCAGATGAGAGATTTGGTGGAGGAGGACTATCGGAAATTGATGCCATGCTCGAATGGTACGGCTTAAAGTTTTTTTGCTGCTCGAACAAAATATTCCTTCTTTGTCTAACACCACTTTGTTCTTTAGTCCTATTCTCATGCCATCGGTTGAGTCCTCTGGAATGGAATTTGAAGAGCTTTCAGCGTCGAAGCAATGGGTAGTTACTTCGTCTTACTACTTTGCGACATGCTGGGTACGTGAACTAATCAACACCTTCATCTTTGCCGCTGACCCGAGCACTCCAGAGGAGGCTAGCGTAATGACGTCATCAAGCCAAGGTTTTGATTGTAAAGACGTCCAGAAAAAATTGATTGAAAGGTTGAAGGCGCTTGTTGAGTTGGAAGAGGAGCTTAGATTCACATCTTCGAAGTGTTTTGTATTCAGTCCACCGGGTTTAGATTTGCTACCGGCACCGAAAGAGATGTACGAAGTTCATTCTCCTAACGCTGACATACCAGAATATGACCCGCATGCTTCCAAAGCAGAAAAGAAAGCTGCTGCTGCAGAGAAAAAGATATTGGTCAAACGTGCGAAAGAGAAGGAAAAGTCGAAGACAAAACTGCTCAAGGCCAAAAAGAAGCACGAGGACCTCTTGTCTACTCGAGCACTAGGAGCGCTTAGGCCCCTGGATCCGCAAGTGTGTTGCGCCATCGGCTTTGACGGCCTCAGCGTAATGCCCGACACTGCTGAGGGCAGTCAGTGTCTTTCACAGGTTCAGGTGACCGAATGTGGTGGTCCCGTTATCACTTTGCTGCTTAATCTGCTTGACAGATCTCTCTCTGATATGCTCTCTGAAAAGAAAAACTGCGCATTCAACTCTGGAAACGAAGAGAGGAACGATGAAAACCCGTATAAGGCTACATCACACTCATCTGCAACCAACGCTGCTTCCTCTGCATTGATTTCGAGCGAAGACTCTTCGAAAAAGTGTTTTGATTTGTTACAAAGCTATCTAAATTCTGGAGTTTTCGCAAGTCTCCATGAGCACCTAGCGGTAGTGGCTGAGCTAAGATGTGGTCAAAATAGCTCTGACAACGACGTCGAAACAGAACAGCAACTTGTAACCACTGCGCGATGTCTGTTCAGTTGTACGCGTACTCTATTTGAGTCGGAGATTTTGACAAGAAGCCCCGGCGGCAAGTTTTATTTATCTCTCATTCTCAAGCAACTTGGTAGGGGTGACCGTAGCAAGTACCTAGATTCGGTTCGTCGTCCCTCATCGGCTCACATTAACAACTTGTTGGCGTATGTGACGGACAACGTGAGCGAGATTATCACCGGTGCATACACTGGAGACTTGGAGTTTGCAATGGATGGAGTATTGACGATCCAGTCAATTTTCGAGTGCTCGAAGCGCATTTCTGACAATTCATCCGATGCCAAAGCTGCGACCACAAGCTTCGGCAAAAAGTTATCTGAAGTATCCGAAAAGCTCTTGAAGGATCATTGGCCTGAAGAAACAAAGATGAACAAAAGCAATGTTGGAAAGCTACTATCTTTTTTCCTTGAGCACTCACCCGATCGAAGGAACAGCCTGACACGCCTTGTAAACGATGTGCTATTGGAGCTACCTCACACAGAAAAGTGCAAAGGCCCTGTTACAATGTATCCCACATGTTGCTCGAACTCCTTTGGTAGCTACTACACTGTGGTGCTTACCTATCTGTGGAAAGAGCTTGTAAAACTTTTTGACTGTGATACGAAACACCCTGCTGTCGCCGAGGAAATGTTCAAGTCAATGGCGGAGTTGATCAATTTCTTACAATCCCTCTTTGATTTGACAAGAGAGAATGAATGCTTGGTCAAGAAAGCGATCTTGTTGCAGCAGCTGAAGTTTGGTTCCAAGTTCATTGAGACTTTTGTTGCGAAGGCGATCCCATTCTTCCAGGTTCACTTTGAACAACATCAAGACACTATCTTTGAGCTTATCCGTCGCATGCAAATGAATTGCAGACAAATGTATGCAATTATTGCACACGGAAAACGCGAAAAGGATGCTAATCTTGCGAAGGAAGCTCCACGCGCCAAAAAGGTTCTTGAGATGTTCATACACAAAGTTAAGTCTTTGCTAAAGAAGAATCGCTGTATGACAGCCATGTGGACAAAAACATTGAAAGCCAAGGATATCGATGGCAGTGCTCTTTCTGATGAAGAAGGTGCTACCCAGTCTGGAGACTCTGATGCTGGTAGTGGGGATGAGGATGACGAAGACGAGAGAGAGAAAGATGAGGAGGATGAGGGCGATGACAGTGAAAGTGATGATGATGACTAAGTGCTGTGAAAATTCATCAGAGTAAGAAAGTTGTACTTGAATTATGGTATATATATATATTAGGCAACAAACTCCCACACATCAACCAAGTTGTCCAGGATACTTCCATGCCACTTAGCTAGTAATCTCGACGAGATCTCCCTCTCCCACCTCTGCCTCTTCCACCCCTTGAGGCATAACTGACTTCTTCCGTATAATACGACTCTCCACCTCTACTGTAGTCCTCAGAATAGTACGACTCGCCGCCTCTGGTGTAATCATCGTCATAATACGAGTATCCATCACCTCCATTGCGTTCGTAATCATCGTCATAATACGGTGGTGCTCCTGAACTATATCCTAGCTTTCTGTCAGCTGCATACGCTTCATTCTCCAGTGTCCGCCGTTGTGCATGCGGTCGTGCCCGTTCACCCGTCTCCATATAGTCTCCAACAGCTCGAGTTTGTATCTCCGTCCTTTCCCGTTCTTCGAGTGCATCAACAATCTGATTAAATCGATCGACCTTCGAGTCAACTTTTCTGCAGCAGCATCGAAAGATTGTAAATCCGCAACACTTTACCTTCACAGGAGCACGATAATCCTTGCTAACCAAACGTGCCACGCGTCGCATGCTACGATCTAAAACATTATCTATGTCAGGTATGTGTAAAGGCCAAGCCCAATGACTGCTAATCTCATTGTAAATTTCCACCGCAGCCAGTCTCATAATCTGATTGCGTCTCATTCGCGTGTCCCATACAACTCCAAGGTGACCGAGTGACATGCATTCAAGGCGAGATTCAAAGAGGTCAAATGGACGACTGAGTTTGGGAGGAGGGACCGATTTACATGACCGATTTATTTGATTATATGCTCCATTGAACCCAGCGAATCTTTAGTGTGTTGTTGAAGAGGTAGGTGGAGGGAGGTGTGAGTTAAAACACGCAGCAAGTGAACAGCAAAGATATGTTGTTTCAATCTATATGCCACCAAATAATACCACGAAAGAACACGTTAACAGCTCAAACAAGAGATCATCATCTCATTCATCCATGTTACACGGACTGACCATGCCATGAAGAAGGATAAAAAATGCCAACTAAAAAAAATACACGACAAAACACATCAGGCTACATGCCCGCAAGCAAGCAAGCAATCAGCTTCAAACAAACAGGTATGGATGAGTACATATGTCAATCTCCCCTCTCTCTATCTCTCTCACCTCGATACATCACTTCTCCTTTCCTCTGCCTTTTTGGCACTCACGGCCCTTTGCTTAATTTCTCGTTCCACCTTTTTCAACATCTTTCCACTACCCACAACCATGGCAATTTTGTCGGAATGTGGCACCTCCACCACACCCAATGCTTTCCGTTCCACATTATTTTTCTTCGTTCCATACCTCCCCGATACATCCATTTTCTTCTCCTCCAAATCTTTCACCATAAGCTCGTCATCAGCGTTCGTATTAACCTTTTGATCCATCCTCCAAAATCGTATTCTATCCGCCAAATGTTCCAATTCCATAAAAGCTCCCAAATGCATACTCTCCCTACTTCCAAAATCCCATTGATTCATCAACAAAATCAACATCCCCACCACACATCCCAAACACCCCACTACCAACGTTAATAGATCTTCGACGTAGATATTATTGACTTTCATATGACGTTTAATCGCATCAGTCGTGACGACAAATCCCAGTATCCCAATCGAGACACATCCTATAACGGCGGGTAGTAATAGCAGGAATTTACGTGCACGATAATATTCATAGGATAGTTTATGTTTTTGGGATGAGATTTCAGTGCGTTTGAGTATGGCGGAGAGTTTTTCCGTGTCGGTACTGAAGTCTTCAAAGTCGAGTTGATGGTCTTTGATGCCCATTTTATATTTTAGTATATTTCTGTCACGTTATTGGGACGTTGGTTTTGTGTGTGTGTTGTTGGAGTTTTATATATTGTGTGTGGGCTGAAGGGAGCTCAGAGAGAGAGAGAGAGAGAGCAGCCAAGGCAGCAGCAGCACCAAAGCACCAAGCAGCAGCACCGATGATTCAGACGATGATGATGATTGATGTAGGTACTATGAATTGCTGATGCTGTGAAAGCCGCTAGCGAAAAAAATGCGATTCAACTTCATCGAAGTCTTCGATGTATTGCTTCAAAAGCTCATTGGGAGTGAAGATTGAGACACGCATCTCTCTTATACATACGCCCTCTTTTGTCACAACTCACAACACAATAGTCGATGTACTCATGGGCCTGATTTTTCCACTCGCATACTGCAACTTAACGCTGCATGGTACAATTCAATTCTTTCGTCGTTGATGACATCGCCATTACAACCACCATAACGGCAACAAACCCCAAGCAACATTATTAATGTCGCGATATCGCGATCGCTACGACGATCGTTCCTACTACGATGACGATGGCTACTCGTACGGCGAGAGCTACGGTGGCGACTCGTATGATGCTTCCTATCGATCTCACCGCTCCCGAGGATCACGTAGAGGTGGTGGAGGTGGAGGAGGAGTACGAAGAAGACGTGACGATTACAATAAGAATACACGGCCAAGCTACAAAGCGCGCATTTATCCACAGGATGCTGCTCGTCAGTATGCTGGTGCCGGTGGTGGCGGCGGTGTTGTAGCCTACGCGGATGATGACAACTATGACATGAATGACCCAGAAATACAAATGATGCCTCTGAACAACAACACGCTAAAGAATAATAAACTAGTCGATTTCGACAGTTACACATCCGACGCGGAAAAACTGTCTGCCATTCTCAAGGTGGCCGATGTAGAAATGCACAAACATGCACTTACGAGTGAATACTACACCCTTCGGAAATACTCCATACTACTACCAATCATCATCTTAAGTCTCTTCGTGGCCATGGTTGGATTTGTCGCAGCGAGTGACATTGTTACCTCCACCAATACCCCGCGTGTGCATGATTCGACGATGCAAGAATTCCTAACCCTATTGGTAGCAAGTTGTGGATTTATAGTTCTACTATTAACACTTTTAGGAAATCAATTGGATTACAATTCCAAAATCAAATTTCACAATGGTGCACAGAATGATTTGGCATCTCTAAGTGAAAAGATGAGAATGTATCGTGTGGAAAGGGCGATGGAT
This sequence comes from Skeletonema potamos, assembly GCA_036940105.1. Classification (NCBI taxonomy): domain Eukaryota; phylum Bacillariophyta; class Thalassiosirophyceae; order Thalassiosirales; family Thalassiosiraceae; genus Skeletonema; species Skeletonema potamos. Next base: position 3,122 of record JALLBJ010000757.1, on the reverse strand, counting down.
GAACGGTTGGTGGAAGAGGAGATGGAGGAGGTACGACGACGAGAGATGGAGATGGGGGAATTGGATTTGGGGGATACGGAAAGTGAGGAGAGTTCGGTGGATGATGAAGAAGAGGAGGATGCCATGTTGTTGTTGGATGTAGAGCAGGGTGGTGGTGGTATGGGTGGTCTTGATAATGCTTGGGATAATGTGGTACAAATGAACACCGGAGAGTACCCATCTGGAGCCATTGTAGCTCGTCAAGACGGTAGTGGTGCTGTATTAGCCAACATTTCTGCCAAAAAACAAGCCGCAATGGAACGAAAGATTGCACGACAAGCCAAGAAACAATTGAAGTTATCCAAAAGACTTGAAAAGAAGAATGAGTACCTAACAAAGGAATTGGTCAACCAAAAGATTACTCAGGAACGACAGCAGCAAGAAATGTCGAAGGATATCATTACCTTTTATGGCTATCACGCCGAATTACATCAAATTATTAGTGGGTGCAAGAGTGATGTACCCCCTCAAATATCCAAATTCTTTAACGTTATGGAAAACAGGGTCGAGCTCATGTCACTAAGTCGTCTAGGCATCCAAGAGGAGAGTCGAATGCGCAAGAATCAAATCATCCGTCTTTGTGCCAATGAGATTTACAATGAAATTCAAGGATTTGTCATGTGGCCTGTGATGGTCCCACCTGTGGATAGCACTATTGAAGCGTCACTTCGAACGGTCGGACAGTTGTTGAATATGAATTATCGTCCACAGATGAGGTGCAAACTTTTCCCATGTTGTACCGTCACACTTTGCTGTAAGAAAAATAAGAGCAATAACATCTTTTCGGTAATCAATGAGGGTATTGATCAACGTGAGTTGGATATGATGCAGGCTGAAAGAGTGGAGGTTTTGAGGCAGGTCAATGAAAGGAAGGCACGGCTAATGGCTGGGCCCGCAGAGGTTTTGGAGCTCAAGGATGAGGAATCTGTAAAGGTGCCAATTATGAGCAAAAAGCCGAAGGATCCCATGCCATGGATGATTACACAAAACACTGTGCAGCAGCAAATGAAAGATTATGCAGATTTTGGAGATGGTTACTCTCGCGCGACCATAGATCCAGATGGAAGTGTAATGGATGAAATGATGACGGAGGATAGTGATCCGAGAGTGGTCAGGAAGGGAGAGGGAGGTATGAATAGTCTTGGATTATACGTGCATGATGAGGATGACGACGCAGAAGAAGATGGCACGGATGGAGATGGCACCGGTGGAGGTACATTTCAAGGTATAGCACCAGCGGCTCCGAAATCAGAAGTTTATTCGCAGGTGTACTCGCAGTCTCAGGATCAGGGTTACGAGCAAGAAGAAAAGAAGAAGGCAAAGGCCGAGAAGGAAGCCAAAAAGAAGGCAAAGGCTGAAAAGAAAGCAAAAAAAAAGGCAAAGGCTGAGAAGAAAGCCAAGAAGAAGGCTAAGGCCGAGAAGAAAGCCAAGAAGGAGGAAAAGAAGAAGAAACACAAAAAGAAGAAAAATAAGGTGAGTACTTGAGTCAGAGGCGTCACTGAAGAAACAAGTTGTCATGTTGTGCAACCGTATCATTTTTTTGTCCATTGCTAATCCGTTTCATCCTCATGGTATTGTTTCCCACAGAAGGAGAGCAAGAAGAAGGAAAAGGAGCAGAGGAAGGAATCTGATGTTGAGTCAACTCATTCCGAAGAGGAGGAAACTCATTCCGAAGAGGAGGAATATGCCAGCACAAGCTATGACGAGGACGAGGCAAGCTACTCCCGGAGCGAAGGATCGGGTTCGTACGATGATTAAGCGCAAGTCTCTTTGGGGGGCGGTGTTCATTAAATGTTCTGAATAAGTTATGCATGTTTGATTCTTTCGCTCCTCATATCAACTATCCACTCGGGGGCTGTTTCTCACCAGCTCCTGCAATGTTTATTTGAAGTAGCTGATTGAGACACACCTTCGTACGTGCTCAATCTGTACTTCATCCGAACATGTTCAGCAATTGCCAGCGCCCCCCATTTCACGTAACACATGTGTGCGCTCTTGAAGCAATCCAAAGCTTCGTTGTTTTCCGCAGTGGAGACAAGAAATTTACCATATAGTTCAAATGCTAGACCTTGCTCATGAATGAACTCGAGATCCCCTGCAGATTTGATGCTAGCCTCGAATAATTCCTTTGCCTTTCCTACTTCGCCAGAGCAAGCGTGGAACTCAGCTTGAAGAAGAAGGCGTTTGTTCTCGTGAACGTCTGTTGACACTTCGCCCAAAAGTTCAAACTTTTGCAACATCTCCCTGCCCTCATCAAGCCATTCTTGCCCTTTACCTTCTGTATATAAGTGAAAAGCTATTATGCCCCTATAGCATTGGCTAACAACTGTCCACACCTTCGGATTCTTGAAACTAGGTAAAGAGGATGCCACATCATAGAAGTCGTTTGCTTTCTGATAATCACCTCTCCAGAATGAACTGAAGAAGCGTCTAAGCTGAATTAGTTCAATGGATATCATGTCTTGCTTCGTTGAGGCGTCGGTGAGTATGAAGTTTTCTGAAGGAATTGTACATCCGAAAACATCGAATGCATTGCTCTCCGTTCCAATCAAGTCCTCAATCAAAACTAGATCTACTAACGTGGTCTTCGCAAGCTCTTTGAATCTTGTCTTTACAAAAAATGAATGAAAGGATGAAGGTGTAAGCTAGCGTCTAGGACCAGACCGACGAGGTAAAAAGCATCAAACAAATCAAAAGCTTACCATAGTCTGCAGTAGATCATAGAAGGATTTCAAAAGCGAAGATAATTTCTCACCGGCATACAACGAAAACCTCAAAGAGAAGATCATGGAGATGATGGCACTTTCCACGTCACCCATCGCTACAGCACTCTTGTTAATACTCAATAGGTTGAAATCTGTCTCTCTCAACGAGACATAAAACAATTCTACAAACATCGACAGCACTAAACGGGCGCGGTTACTTGCAACACTGGTGCGTGACTTCTTGAGAATCTGCTTAGTCGCGTTGACCCAATAGCGCCCTTCGTTGTAATCCCCTACAAGACCTATCTTGAAGTAGCCAAAAAAAGCAAATGATAAGGCACACTCCTCATACACACCATTTTGTAGCGAATAGTTCAC
>JALLBJ010000756.1:0-12874 GCA_036940105.1 Skeletonema potamos | reverse complement strand
TATTCACAGCACCAATATTGAAAGAGAAGTTACATGCTGGCTAGGGTTACCATACGGGTCGCCAGTACTGCCAACGGGACTTCCACTTAGCATGCGATGATGGTCATGATGGTTGGCGGAAATCCCAAACTTTTTTTGGGCGGTCGGTGTTTATTGCCAATTGCCGACTACAAGAGTATTTGCTGCATACTTACGTAGGAATTGTCTCGGCAATGAGAATGCCCATGTCGAATAGTGGTTATCCCTGCATAAAAGAGAACCTTTCGCGCGAGCGTTGATGCTGTTTTGGTCCGCATACTGCGTCGCTACGACATTGACAGAAGCCTCGTTAAAACCCACTCACCACAACCATCAAAAACCGAGCAAAAACCGCAGCATCAAAAACCCATCAACCTATTGTACGATCTCATCAGCTCAATCTTACTCTACATCCAGACTATTGATTGGCATACCTCTCTCTTATCCAAAATCATCATCATCATGTATCGGTTCCTGATATCGTTTATTTCATGGCCACTTCTGCTCTCTAAATCGTTAGCCTTCGTTCTCCCAGAATGTCAATTACAAAGCAATCATCAATCATGGTCTCCGCTCCAGTCGTCATCCGACAATAACTTAAATTCCGCCGCCTTCGAACCACTAAGTGGCAACCGCCAAAAGGCATGGCAACACGCCAAAAAACCCCTCCTCCGCATCGGAGGCAAGGGGGCCACTAAAACCCACGGCAATTCACTCCGACAGTTACTTGATCAGCATACCGTCGTTAAAGTCAAGGTGAACCCTAGCGCATTCGAGGAGGGATCGTTGCTAAATGCATTTGAAGTGTTGAAGCAACTGGCAGTTGAGAGTGGCGCTAATGATGGGATGGAGCTGATACATATTCGAACGAGTGATAAGGTGATCTTGTTTGGGAAGGAGGGTACGTTGGGTTTGATTGACTCGGGGGATTTTCCACCACCGCCGCCTCCACCTAGGGAGCAGAGAGAGCAAAAAGAGTGAAATAATACTTTTTGTTTTACAACATTACATTGAAGCTGTCATGCTAGCATGTGCTGAAAGAATTACGATATTTGTGAAATAATGATGTAACCTGTGGGCAAATCGATAGTATTATCACCGCTAATAATTAAACCATTTGCTGTTTAAACCATTTGCTGTGGGTCCATGCAGTCACACTGGGTATGTGTAACAAGTAATTGTGTTAATTCGATTCCATGGAGAGAACAACTTTTTACCATCGTCTCTTGAGTGTGTGGGTAACGAGCGCGCAGTAGTATAATTGATGTGGTTTACCTTCTCAGTCACTATATTTAATGCTAGTGCTAGTCAAAAGCTTAAAGTAGTACCCCCTCAATTTCGCAGGATGCTGTTTAATGATGACGCCAACCTCTCAATTAGCACAGCTTTCCTTCCACTAACTTTCAAGCCTTTGTTGCGAAGAATATTCTTTATTTGAACGACAGTCATTGACAGATACCCAAGCAGGGATTTTTCGACAGTAATATTCTCGGACTGCAGCCTCTCAATTAGCACGTCCTCCCTTTCACCAGCTTTCAAGCCTTTCCTGCGGAGGACATGGTCCAGCTGTGCAGCGGTAATTGATGAAGTGTTCAACGATATCACGGAAGATGAAGATGCACTCTCGGACTCCAACCTCGCAACCAACACAGCTTTCCTTCCACTGACTTTTAAGCCTTTGCTGCGAAGGATGAGTTTCAATTGTGAAACAGTCATTGATGAATAATCGGAACTCATGTCTTTTGTAGAATCTGTAATCTTGCCCTCCTCGTCTTCCTCAACTATCGAAGCAGATGCCTGCGAAGAGACCATACTCTTCTTATTTGGTAAATCAAAAGTTGTTACACTATCCGACTCTCTCGTCTCCGTCAAAGCCAAAGCAACTTTTTCCAGTATGTTTGTGTGCGGACGTACATCCTCTCTTCTAGAAGTATAGCCAGCAGGCTCCTGAAATGACTCTCGAAACCAGTGAGGGATATTCGTCCCAGCTACATAATCTTTTATTCCCGCGCTTCTATCCCAAAATGTACCCACATTGTCACCGCTGAGGACTTCATTTTTGTTGGCGAGGCCGTCAATATGCTTCTTTGAGGGCACAAGTTCATACAGGAACCGGCTAGGTTCTACCTGACTTGTAACAAAACGCTTCGAGCCGTCTTTACCGAAGCTTAGCTTCCTACTGATGAACGAGTGAGTTATGACGACTCTTTGTCTTGCGCGCGTTAGGGCAACATAGGCAAGACGACGCTCCTCGTGGACTCGATTGCTAGACATTGCCTCGGGGTGCGGAAATTCTCCCTCAGTCCAACCCGCCAAGTAAATGTCGTCGAACTCTTCGCCCTTTGCTTTGTGCATTGTCATGATGGTAGCAGGCTTCATTCGAACCAACGCGTCTTTTCCGGGGAGTTTCCTTTTAACTAAGGAAGCGGTAGCACCTTCATCATCGTCATTCTTACCAGCCACCGTGAAAGGTATACCAGCTTTTGCAAGAGCTTCCTCTAACAGATTAATGTGCTTTGATGAACGCACCAGCACAGCAACGTCGGTAAAGTCGAGGAGCTCCTCCTCTTGAGCGACAGAAATATTATCGTCTAGGTTTCTGAGCGCCTTAAGCAACGCCTTTCGGCGTTCCTTCGATCTCCTTCGAATAGTCGAAGCTATGTATTTGGCCTCCTCTCGGTCATCCCAAAGACCATGGATCAGAACTGTGCTGTCTAGCTTTTGCATTCCTTTTGACAGGAGGAGTTCATTACCTAATAGAGTTTTCCCTTTGGAAAAGCTTTGATCAGTGTTAGAAGGAGAGTCACCTAATACATTGGAGGCAACCTTGGCTGCAGCAGCTGGGCTCACATCAAACGCCGTTGTTGCCTGTGAAACAGTGGTACCTGTATACCCGAGCGATGCTTCTGATGGCAACAGCATATTCGCGGCATCTAAAATGTCTGTTGGGAGCCGATAGCATACATCTAATGGTGCGACGACACCCTGTGGGAAATCTGTTCGAAACCCATCTACGGTGAGCAGTGGAGCTGCTCCTCGCCACCCGTAAATGGATTGGCTGGAATCACCCGCACAGAAAAGACTGGGGACACTATAACTCGCTTTTTCGGTAGACTTGTACCCACGATTAAGTTCCATTGCATCTAGAAGAATTGGCAACTTCTTTCGCTTCAAAACATTTTTTGAATCGGATGGAGCAACATCCTCATCACCAACAACTCCACGTACTACCAGCCTTAGCAAGGCATGTTGAGAAACGGACATATCTTGATATTCATCAACAATTATGTGCTTCAGCTTTGATCGCAAGAGATGAAGTGACTTTGGAGTCTCGAGTAAATGTCGATAGGCCATACCGGCGAGATCCGACGGGTCCACCGTACCTGCGATAGCGTGTCGTGCCTAAAGGGAACAAAGAAAACAAAAGTGAGAGCGATTGTTTTTAGACGAGTCATGACTCTCTAGATATGATACGCGTGTTCCCTACAAATATGAATATGCTCACCTGATACTCTGGAAAGATATCTAACGCTAACAAAGCCGAACTTTTTGGTATACCCAATCTCATTGCCAACTCGACACAATCACTCCTCACTCCCTCCTCTTCGTCATCACCACTTTCATCATCATGATCATCCCTCTTAACAGTAAAATGATAATCAGCCGAAGCCAAAGGCATATTTGCCTCCTTCCAAAGATCAATACATCGCACTATATTCTGAAAGAGGATGGATCGTGAATGCCCTACATCATTCAATGTTTGGATGTGACGTAATTGTAATTCTCGATACCATCCCTCAGTTTGTACATTGTTGTTGTTACTGCTGTGGCTACTACTACTGCTACCATCATCACCATTATCACTATTGGCATCATCATCATCATCATCATCATTATAATAATGTTTTCCATCCAAAAGAGAACGCAAAGATGCAGCAACACGGTTTTTCATCTCACGTGCCGGTAACACTCGCAATGGTAATGCCGATGACGAGGAGGAGGATGCGTACTTATTTAATATTGCTAGGGAGAATGCATGCATTGTTCCACTCCATAATGCTTGGGATGTTTGATTTCTCATCATCATGACCTCATTATTATTATTGTTGTTGTTGTTGCCTTTGGGATTACTAGTAGACTCATCATTGGTAGGAAAAAGGTAGTCCAATGCACGTTCTTTCAGTCTTGCAGCATCATTGTTGGTAAAGCTTAGTATAATCATTGAATCAGGGGAGCAAACTTCTTCTGCACCCGTTATTAGGAACGACGGCGGTTCATTATCATACCCTGTATAATACTCAGTTGTACTACTACTAGTAGTAGTAATGGTCGTGGATGCTGTTGCAGTTTGACGACGCTGTTGCTGCCAGTGCTGTACCCACCTTTGCAACAAGTATGCAATTCGAAGTGATAATACGTGAGATTTTCCAGTGCCAGGTCCAGACGGGAGGAGGATTGCTGGTGCATTCGATTGAATTGCGGAGAGTTGGGATATATCATTGTATGGTAAATTGAGTCTATTGATGTTGCTTTGTTGATGATTGTTATTGGTGTTTTCGTCTATCAGTGGTTGTGGTGTCATCGTTGTTGTTGTTGTTGCTGTTGCAGTAATAGAGGTTGGATGACGCTGTTGTCTCGATCTCCTCCATTCCTCCACCTTTTCCTGTTCCCTTGCTCTATATAATTTTTTACTATTTTCAAAATTAACGTCATCCAAAGATTGTAATCTTCGACTACGTCGTTTCTTGGCATCTATCCAATCATCTATAATGTTGTAATTGTCGTCATCTATTTCAGTACTTTGGTGGTGGTGGTGTTTGTCGTCCCATGATGGGAAATTGTCCCACCCGTAGCTGCCTTTTGCTGCAGCAGCAGCTGCTGCGGCGGCGTTATGTTCAGTAGGCAGCCAAATATTTACATTATCATCTTGATGATGATCCTTGGAATAACCCAGTCTAGAAAACGTCGACGACGACGACGACGACGGCAAATAACGTTTTGATGGATGATGATGATGAAGCCGCTTCTTCGTAGCAGCCACATCAATAGATGATGGAATGAAACCCTCTCCATGCACATCATGGGGATAGAGCACTGCTGCGGTTGCTATTATCGCCACCACCACGTGTCGCTGTCGTCGTCTCGGTAGTATCATGGTTATTATTGATAATACAGCAGCGCAAATAAGCGTTATTTACAGCTGTACAAAAATAAATCATCAACAACGTTGATGTTGGGTGCCGATCTTATTTGGCTTTGGATTGGGAGGGTCTGTCTGTCTTCCTACCGTCCATTTTCCCTTCTTCCGACTTCCGACACATCTCTCCACAATATTCGATTGCTCTGATTTAGTACATATGATTGTGATAATCAACAAAGAAGGAACAATCGTCACAAAGCATCATGAACACGACAGAAACAAAAGCGAACACCAACAACAAGACGAGCAATGAGCGAAGAAGAGCACTAGCCCAACAACTACACAACGCAGCCCAAGTGGGTAACATACAAGAAATCCAATCAATCTTTATAAAACACCCAGAACTTTCCATTGACTCACATCGCAAGGGTAATACTGCATTACATACTGCATTATATCACAATCAAGATGGATTGTTGTTAGATTATTTATTGGAATGTGGTGCCAGTGTCAACTCGCCAAATTCAAAGGGGTATACACCACTTGATTTATCGATTATGTATTGTAAGGGGGGGAAGGCTGCTGAGAAGTTGATCGGGGCGGGAGCACAATGGAAAGAGACGTATTGTTGTAGTGATACTACTAATGAATCATCAAAGAATGGTGGTGGTGGTGGTGGTGGTGTAACAAAATTGGCATTTGAAGGGTTGACACCGTTGGATGTTGCACGAAAATACAATCATCAAGAGGTTATAGAGTTGTTATCTACTCGATTATTATATCAAGATGATGATGATGACAAAAAATCTTATTGTCGACCAGTAGTATCAGCATCGTCGTCAACTAATAATAATCGCAATGCGACAGACAATACTATTACCACTACACTGGGAAAATGGCATGCAATATGTCCAATCTGCAACGATACCGTACGATTCCCAACAAGTATGAGTCGTATCCTCCTCGATCAAGAAATACTCGAAAGTCGACTCAATACTGTCAATGGTGTTCTACTCGACAGTCTTGAAAAGAGTGGGAGTGGACGCAATCGAAAGAAGTATATAAGACGGAAATATTTAGATCAATTTATGACACATGCAAATGGGAAGGCGTATAAGAAGTTATGTGGGATTACATATCATGCAGTACAGAATATGAGATTGAGGAAGGAAATTAGTGAGTCGATGGGTGTATTGAGTGCTGTGCAACGGTGTTGTGACAAGTTGATGTTGCTAAAAGGGGTAGAGGGTGATGATGGCGGTCATAACGCAGATGATGATGACGACGACGATACGACGATTCGTCTTGAGCATGTTTTCTTGATTGATTTATGTAGTGGTAGAGGACTAACGACAGCGTTGGGTGGAGCTTTGCACGATGATAACGATGACGATCGTGGCGATGGAAACAGCAGTAACAATTACTTCCTTGCCATTGATAAGATGCTACCACACACCGTTCCTCATTTCTTACAAGATGGTGGGAATAGAAAGTATCTTTCTCGAGATGTCATGTCCGAGACGCTATTTGCGGAGTTGCAAGAAATTGTATCGGAGCAACTTGACAAAGGTCGCACTCCCATACTGGTGGGCATGCATCTTTGTGGTGTGTTGTCAGAAAGAGCAGTAGAATTCTTTGAACGGATACCTTCCATCAAGGGAATAGTTCTATCACCATGCTGCCTTCCAAAAATGCATGAGCAAAAGAAGGGAATGACGAAGTTTACCAAAGGGAAGGTTGATTATGAATTCTTGGGCAGTAACGAGGAAAGTGGAGAACTCTACAACTACTTCAAATGGAGTCATTATCTGAAAGAGAAAATGTCAAGAAGTACACCGCACGTTACGTCCTTTACTGATGATGAAATGCACACTGAAAAGAATGCAATTGTAGTTGGAATAAGGAGCTAAGTGGCATAAGTCAACTATAATATCTTGTCTGCGTTTCCTTCTTCTACCCATTTCAGCCAACTAACCCACACTAATAACCCATCGGGTACAAAATCCCATGACTCCCACGGTTGTTCTTGTTCGTCGATGTTGTAGTTGCTCTTCAATTCCTTGATTTTTGCGTCACATTCATGATTGGTAATCCCCTCATCTTCGTTATTATCTGCACCAGTGCCGGGCCAAACTCCTTTCGTTTTCAATCTATCGATCGAAAGCTTTCCTGCTACCTTAACAACATCGTAAGAAACCCAACCACCCCACGCCACCTCTTCCTCTTGCCATTCAATCGTCTCATTTGACGTGTCACAGGTATATGCGAACATTGAAACGACACATCTATTGTAGGAAGTGCATATCGTGCATTGAAATAACTTTTCTGATAGTGGATTGTCCAAAGAAGCGTTCTCGTCGCCCCCTTGTTGTTCTAATATTGTCAAAGCACGCTTCAACCCCAACTCTTCAGATACCTCACGTGCCGCTGTCCAGGTTGCATCTTCTCCACGAGAGCTCACTCCACCAACGAACATGTCATAGAGGCTGGGGAATACGCGCTTCGTGGAAGTTCTTTGATGGACGTATACAGCTGGAGGTGGTGATGATATAACACCGTCAATGTCAAAGATGCTCTTATTCGTGACAATCATGCCAATACCGCGATGCAAAATATTGTAAGTGTGAACGTATGGACGGGGTAATGAACCCAACACGTCTCCATTGTTGTTCACCATGTCCACAAGTTCCATTTGAGCATAGACAGAGTTAAGTGGTGTGAATAGATGACGAACACAATCGTTACAATTGTCATGTGACAATGATATTTGTTGACAGCCCTGACCTTCAGGTAATGGAACTGTCACATGAAGTAATATTTCGCTATCCCCATCTTCAACTCCCTCTTCGTTGTCTGAATTTGCCGCAGTAATGTCGGACATAGCAATTTGTACCATGATTCGGCTCAAAACGCAATCCAACTCATGCGGAAAATCATCATCATTATTTTTTGCTTTCGTAATTCTATGTGCATGGACGGACCAGACATTCGTACCTGATTTAATCCATTCACACTGAATACTATGCGCAATTATTGTATCCCTCTCTAGTTTATCAACGCGGACACAGCTATCCAGCGCTCTCAACGCCAGTGTTCCCACCCCTTCATTTGCGGTATTTTGATTTTCAGCAAAATGATTGATCGGAATGAAATCCCAGCGGATTTGTTTATTAGAATTGTCACTACTTTGTGTACAGATAGCATATTCATCCGCCAGTGAAGACGATAATGACGAAAGCGGTAATGTCGATGAAGATAAATATTTCATGACTGTCCCGTCAATAGTACGTCTATTTCCTACAATGCCCCTTCCCGGAACAGAGGATAGGGACAGCTGCTGATGACGATTATGGCTAACGTTGAAAGCAGATACACATGCGCAGTAGTAGCACAAGGAACACGACAATGGCGCGATAAAAAATAATCTTGATTTCATTATCATCGCTTCAGCTGTTCCCTTTCCTTTTTTTGATTATTCTGTGATGCTGTTTCCGCCGGCTGACACAAACAAGTATTGTTAGCCGGTTCGACTGGTAGGTAATGGATCTTCGAAATCCTTGGCGCCATCTGTGTTCCGATGTGAATATTTTTATGACATGACACATAATACACTATGACCTATGACCTGTCGGTCTGCTATTAATATTATATTCTCTGAGGAGCAGGGCTGGAAAAGGATATAGCAAGCTATGGACGACTACGAAAGATACATTTAATGCGGATTACACTTGATACCTATTTGTCGTCCACGTGGAAATATCCTCCACCAAATTGATTGCCAAACTATCCATCACTGGTCTTCCTCCTTTGTTGAAAGTGGTGCTGAAGCTGCCTCTTTCAAACGCACATATTGCGTTGTGCCCAAAAGGTAGACTGATATGATTGCCATGTGCACTTGATATCGCGTTACAAAGATCTTTCGAGGAAACTGCTTTGCAATTGCTAGACAGTCTTCTGATGGGACATTCGTTGCGACTAGAATTGGACATGCGAGGCAGCGTTGCGGAGATCGGTATTTCTCTCCTGATATCAACAAACACTTTTGTCCACCCCAAAGAATCAAGAGACTTTGACATGACCTCCAATTCATTTTCAGCCTCTGGCGGGCTGCTCACTGGCAGACGGGGAGTGTAACAGGTCGCAACAAACAATCCTTTCTCAGAAGCTGGGCAAACTCTACCTGCTGACTGCAGCTTGCTTCTTTTTTCTTCATCTCTTCCTTCGCTTTCATAGTGAGTATCGAAATAATGCAAAGAGTCACTATTACCATCCAAAAACGCGGCAGTAGAGCCAGGAACTACAAAATCAGTTCCATATGCATTTGCATATGCAATCCTTTTGCGGAAAAGGGCAAGCGGGCGTGTAAATTTAGGAGACGTTGCCATGGTCCGCATCAAACCATTCATACGGAATAAATCCCTCCCCGTTTCTCCAAGACCTTTGGCAATCCCAATCTCAGCAAATCGAGGGATAGGAAAGTATGTTCTGTCTGCACAACCAAGATGTGGACTAGCCGTGGAGCAGAACACATTGAAGTGTATGCGAATGTTATTATCAAGGATATAGTGTTGTCTCGGTACATCCTTGTTGTCATCTTCTTCTGAGATTTGCAATAGCTGATCAAGTTTCGCTATAGCGTATCTGCCATAGAGTCCACCTAATGAGTTCCCGACAATACTAATCGTCACATCATGCTTGCTTTTGTGTATCCTCTGTTTATCAAGCTCGCTACGGATGACTTCCAGCATCTCATTGGCCAGTCGTTCACCTCCCTTTTCCACTCCGTCGTGCGTAGTTCCCTCATTACAGGCAGCGTTATGCACGATGAGCGTACCTTTTGATTCTCCAATAATGCAATTCTCTACAGATCTTGTTTGATTGATTTCGCCTTCATCACTTCTCCTCCTATTTAGAAGAATTAACCAACGATCACGCTTCTCCCTCCTAGCAGTCACATCATTTTGTGAACCGTTATTACTTCCTACACTGCAGCTCTCACTTGACTTGGTGGTAGCAAAACCTCCATACTGATTTGCCTTATCTTTGATTGTGTGATGAAGATAGGATAGATCTGTCGGTTTACCTTGATGGCCGTGGACAATGAAGCAAAAGTGAACGGGACCGCTTCTTTCCTCTTCTTCGTTGATTTTTAGTGCTGTGTTGTGAACTGACGTGGACAGCGACGCTGCAGTGCTGCTGCTGCTGTTCATCGGTTCGTCGTCACCTTTGTTGCGCTTCATCGGTTTGACTGCCGCTGCCGCCGCCGCCGCCGACATCATATTATTATCATTCTCATCACTGACACTTGATGTACGAGTTTCTACCGCGCATTGGGGCCCCACCATCATACTTGCGGTAAGGAATGCCAAGCGTAAGGGTGCCATTAATGATGATGGGTAGAGCAGCTTCAGTGTATGGATGAACTGTTTATCTCACTGTGTTTATTTTATGGTGTGCACTATTATTTAATCCCTGCCGGACGGAATAGGAAAGCAATCGTTCATTGAGAGGAACACTCGACTCGTAGCAAAAAAAATGGGATTGCAGCTAAATAATTAACCCTTGTTGAAGCTAGGCCTGGTTTCAAGGGGGAGTATGGAACTTCTTGCAATGAAAATTATAACCAAGGAGTACAAGCTTTTTTCAGTAGATACATCGGAAGAGGGTAGGGGGTGCAATTCGAGAAATCCACTCACAACATACCGGGGGCGGAGGGCTGCCACCCTCACGCGTGATGGGCTCTCTCTTTCTTGAGAGCCTCGTATTTTCCACCAGACAACTACGTGCAAAACTTGCATCGTGAATTGCGGAGCTGCGGCAAACCCTACTCCCCATCAAGTGTTATGCAATACGCTAGATTTGGCAGCATTTTATTCTTTTGACCACTACTGCAATCGAGACTGGCAAAATGCTAGTAGAAACACGAAAAAGAAGAACGCAACAACAAAAACACTCGAAACAACTGCGTCAAAGAAATACACTTCGTGCAGAAAGCTGTTCGTCGTGAAACCAATATGCAAAACTTCTTGAAAGTGATTTTACTAATCAATCTGTCACAATTTTCTTGAGTAAAGTAGCTATTGCAACGAAGAACTAATTCATTCATTCATTCAAACAGCATTCCTATGCGTTACAATTATTAAACATTGATGTAATCCACGTGTATTCCCCTATCCAATCCAATTGTGACGCATCTAACAAAGTTAATCAGCTCCAAAAGCACCTGCACATCTGAGCAGTGTTACATGTATGCTTTCGAGTCGAAAACTATTGCCTATGCAACAGTCATCATTCCTCTGAGTAGCAAGGAGAGAAAGTAATAACGGGTACAACTCCAATTTCATATCAATCAAAGAGATCAAATTGCGATTGCAAGCAAACGCCATTCGTATACCCTCATACCATGACATTGCCCGAAAATGGGACAGAACATCCTTTGCTCGTTGTTTTTTTTCACTATTAGCGTCATCGCTTAACACACCTGTCACGTAGTTGTCTTGGGCAATACGTTGTCTGTTTGTCTTTCTCTCTAAACATTCCAAAGTCAAAATATCTTCCATCATGCTCAGCAATTCCACAACTTCTGGACAAACGTCAATTAGGTTATGATCCATCTTTTCAGCCCAACCCAACGGAGTATTATTTCCATAATCTTTCAGAAATAACGCCTTTGGATTGGCCTCGATTAGCGCCAAAACTTTACTCAATGATGCACGAGATTTACATGCTCGATGAAGGGCAGTTTGAGATCTATTGTCCAGGGCGTACGCTCCATCAGGGTATATTTGTAACAGATGGCGTAAAACACACGTCGATGAAGATGGATAGGATGCCGCCAAGTGAAGTGGAATGGAACCGAAAGAATCGTTCTGAGATATTAATGTTGGACAGCACTTCGTGGTAAGGTATTCGATAATTTTGATATCCACTCCCTCCGAAATAATGTAATGAAGCAATGTTCGTCTGCCCAAACGTTCATTCAAAGCTTCTGGGCACGCATTCACCATTGCTTCGATGACCTTCAAAGATCCCCCCAACGCTACCACAACCGCAAGCGGATGAATATTGTTTCCCACACCGCATCGAAACGAGTGACGAAGGCACGCCACACGAGGATGCTTTTTAAGAATTGCATAGACTGCTTCGTCATCATATCGGTCTCGATCGGCGGCGAGGAATGGACACAAATCGATGAGATTGAGAAAAGAAATTCTTTCAGTAAAACAATCATCTAGTTGTTTTAGACGAGTAGCCATATTGTCTGTGTTGTCGTTCTTCACAGTAGTGCATATTAGCAACGCACCATGTCTTTTCGATCAAAGCGAAGATAGAGGGCTTCGGGACGAACAAAGGAGAGTCTTAGCATATTTAGCTACGCACGGACATTTATAATTTCTCTCCGAGCGGCGCTGGCTTCGCTCTCTCTCCAGATCAAGAGTTGTCTGCTACTATCTATGTTCGTTGCTTGCATCTTTTTATTCGTCGAGTTAATCGTCTGGTGATACTGGAGCTGGGCAAAGACTACGCGAGGATTGCAGCTGGAATATGACTCTGGTGTTATTATCAAGTTGACAAGATAAGCTGTTTTGTTACTCTGACTCAGGTTTTCGTAACTGGCAATCCAAGCTTCGCCTTGTTTATTTGACTCCTTTGGATTCAGTGATACTGGGGCAGCGGTTGTCTCGAAGGACAGATGCTTTTCCATGCCTATGAAGC
>JALLBJ010000755.1:0-12860 GCA_036940105.1 Skeletonema potamos | reverse complement strand
TCACTGTTGGAAGAAGCAAGTGGTGGTTGATCATCTTGCTGTTGAGATCCCTTTTTGGGGATGGTAAAATCCATTCCATCCATCTTTCCCAATAAAGAAAAATGGCTATGGATAGGGGAAAAAATGACTTTTTCCCAGAGTATTGATGGCACTGTAGCAGAGAAACGATGAAACAAAAAATAGCGGTGAGTATTTGATGAAAACAAAAATAGAAAAACAAATAGATGTACAAAGAATAAGCAAACTTCCTTAGATGCAAAAAAAGGCACCCGCACCCAATATTGTATGGAATAGATGTCAGATTTCAGAGTGGGCATTGGTATTGTATCCTTTCTTTCCTGTCAAGAAGAACCTTCAAGAACAAGTCCAAAAACAAGTCGAGATGTACACCGTTTTCTAGAGAATATGACCATGTACACAACACCGCAAGTTATTATTTGTATGGTTGAAGACAAGTTCGCTTGGGTTATTGCCTTTCAGCATCAAATGAGCTTCCAAGGATTTTTTTCCAAAGTCCTTTCTACATCATAATGAGCTCTGATTATAGAGCACGCCAGAGAGGGCAAGGCCGTGCAACCGACAACACACCACCGACACCACAGGCAACGGTGGGCACAACCCTGCGATATGAGGGGGCGGGGTTGACACGGCGGACACATCACTTCACTTACACTCTAGGGGAAGGTTAGGATAGGGGCGGCGTCGTCGTCGTCGTCTGTTGCTGCTGATTGATTATTAAATAATAATAATACGGCTACCGACAGCAGCAGGTGTTGTTGTTGTGTTGGATGATGATGATGATGCGGTGGCAACATGCAGGCAGAACTTTTCGCCATGGCAAAAAAGGGGAAACAGCCGCCTACGGGCGGGTGGCGGTCAGACGATTGGCTAGGAGAGAAAGATCTCATCATCGTGGAGATCTCCTTGCTATTTTTGGAAGTGGGTGTTGGTACCTACTAGAGAGACACCCATCTCCGATCTTTTTTCGCCTTCTTCTTGCTTTCTCACCTCGCTACTCCAACCTCACTTCACACTTCACAAGCTCAATCTCACAAGTTTGGCAGCTCACCTTGGTAGTGAAGAAAGAAGCGCAAGCACCACCAACACCCACCCAACTCTTTCTACGAGGAGGAGACCGCAAGATCTTTTTTCTATCATCATCTATCATCATCACCACCAGCAGCAAAGTATTATCATCACCGTCATGACGATCATCTCAGAAAATCTCTTTCGGAGGCACAGAGGAACAAGAGGAGAAAATGCACATGAAACAACACGTAATGATCCTCCTGCTAATGATCAGGAAAACACTAGTAGCACTGAGAATGGAGAAACTTCCAACAACAACAACATCACTATGACTTCTTTGAATCGTCATGATGTTGAAAATCCACTCAACGGCAACGATAACGAAAACAACGCCAGCATCAACGAAGAAGGAGAAGAAAACGATGACGAAGTTCAAGAACTAGTCATTCGAATACCCTCCAACAACAACCACACCACCAATGAACCATCCATCCAATTTCCAAATTGGACACTCAATGAAGAAGAAATCAACAATCGTCGTGAGGCAATACGAACTGAAATTGAACGCTTGCAACAATCGAATTTTATTCACTTTGCAGTCTTATGTTTGGTCCCCACGAGTTTATTACTCATTGTTATAGCGGCTATTTTAAATGATGATGGGGAATGTTCGGGGGATGGATTGACTGTTTGTGAACGTGAGCCGAGGACGTTTGTGAATGCGTTTACTACGAGGTGTATTTGTAATGCGGTGGCAAGTGTGTTGATGACGAAGAATGGTGATGATGGTGGTGAGGACAGTACTAATAGTGTTCCGTGATGGATATGATTGAAGCCGGCGGATACAGATGATTAGTATAGTAGCTGGGTAGTTTTCGATTGTGGACAGAGAGAGAGGGCGGGCCATGTAAATTTTTTTGGAAGAAAACGCTGTTTTCCTCAAGCATGAATATCGATTTTCAGACGCGATTTCCGAGCCATGGAAGAAGGGAATGAAAATATTCGCAATGCCCATGACAAATGCGAATGAGAAAGAAACGAATCACATGATCTCACCAACTCGGACGGTCTCTGCCGACCCGGGTTTATTGTCACACGAAGAACTCTTGGCAAAGTACGATGGCAGAAGACGACGAACGCTTGAGGAGCTCATTACCATGGAGAAATTGAGTAGGTTGAATTCACCCAAGGCACACGTCTCCCAGTTGTTCAAAAGGATTACGAAACGAGTTCGTTGGTTCATCGATCATGCACGTATTAAAATATCTTATGGTGATTTCATGATGGCAGTGACGATATTTGTTTTGTTTGGAGATGATTTGCGAATATTATTTTCCCCACCATCTGCAGATGGAGTGTTTTCATTCTTTGTTAGTCTGTCCTTCGTCCTCTTTGTATTGGAAATGATCCTGTATTGCTGGGCAAAGAGTGATTTCTCCAACGGCATCTTTCAAGTCAAGGGCTATGCGTTTAGCTTCTTCTTCTGGCTGGATCTACTTGCCGTACTGTCGATGGTCCCCGATGTGGATTGGCTTGCATCGGCTCTTGGCTTACAAGATAGTTTAATGGATAGTCTTGGCACGAAGGCCGGCAAGGCAGGGAAGATCGGTGCCAAGTCTAGTCGAGTAATTCGGATGGCACGTCTTGTCCGTCTTGTGAAATTGTACAAGGTGACATCGCAGCGATCAAAAGAACGACAAAAAATTGACGATCTCAAACAGCTTGTCGAGTCTGGTCACTTTAGCCACGAAGAAATTCAAGAGTACTTGGAAAAGTCGAGTGCCCAAAAGCAAAGTAAGGTTGGAGCAGAACTGTCAGATATTATCACCCGTCGAGTAATTATTGCGGTTCTGTTGATGCTGTGTATCGTCCCTTTGCTCACATATTCATATCCTGTTGACGATGAGCTCGAGGCAACTCTTTTCTTGCATGAGACTAATATTCATGCTGGGACTGACTGTGACTATCTCCAACGCTCGGTTGATCAATTCCGATCCTTCATGGGACAGCTAGTAGGCGGAGATGGAGACCCGTTCCTCGTTTCACTCCAGGTATACCCTCCACGTTGTGAATCAATCAACTTTATAGATGAACGATTACCTGAGTTCCGAAACGAAGCTCTGAGGACGATATCCACATCCAGCGATCCGGTATCACAAGAGGGAATTGATGACTTTTCAGTAATGGCAACCTTCAATCTCACATCTTACATGGAACGAGAATCGTTATCAAGTGTATACTTGATGATATTTGTCTTGTTCATGTTGGTGTTATTATCGACGCAATTTACTGGGGATGCCCAAAGACTTGTTCTAGCTCCGATAGAGAACATGATGGCAATAGTCAACATGGTTGCAGCAGATCCGCTCGAAGACTTTGACTTCAAGTCATTGCCCAGAACGGGTGATTACGAGACTCATGTGGTGCAACTGGCAATCGAAAAGATCACTGCACTTCTTCGGATAGGTTTCGGAGTCGCGGGGGCAGAGATTATTTCTTCTAACATGACAGTGGAAGGTGGAGGAAATGCTTCTCTGAATCCCATGATACCGGGAAAACGTGTCTACGCACTGTTTGGATTCTGTGATATCTTATCATTCGACCTCTGCACCGAAAAGCTCGAAGACGAAATAATGACATTTGTGAATAGTGTTGCGAGGATTGTGCATGACGAAGTTACGCGTTGGGGTGGGACTTGCAACAAGAATTTGGGAAATGCCTTTTTAATGGTTTGGAGGATAGGTGATGAAGCCACACTAGCTGACTATCGCGGCGTGGCAAGAAGAGCCAGCGAACGGAGCACCGGATCAAATTCAGAAGGGGCTGATCATCATCATGTTGTACCACGGAAAGTGATTAAGCGTGGTGCAATTGACCTTCGTAGGATACCGGGATTAGATATTCTTTCTGATAAAGCCCTCGTGGGATTTTTGAAGGTTATTGTCGAGATCAATAGAGACTTGCAACTCTTGGCATATCGCAACGATCCTCGCCTATGCGGTGAAAATGATGACGGCTTCTTACTACGCATGGGCTTTGGCTTGCACGCCGGCTGGGCAATCGAAGGGGCGGTTGGTTCCCTGCAGAAGGTTGATGCAACGTACTTATCACCTCATGTGAACATGGCAGCTAGAATGGAAGCAGCGACTAGACAATTTGGTGTTACCATTCTCATAACACGAAGCTTCTTTAAGCTGCTATCGGAGTCCGCCCAAAATCACTGTAGGAAGGTAGACGTTGTGACAGTCAAAGGAAGCAACGTCCCAATGCCCATTTACACTTACGATACATTCCAAAATCAAGTCTTTCCTCAACTTCGCGCACCAAAATATAGCAACTTGGCTTTGGAAGATATTCTAAGCAGACAAGCTGAGAATTACGACGCATCGGCCTGGACATCGGATCCAGATCTGACACAGCTCCGTTGTTTGGCTACACATCAATTCTTGAAAACGTTTGAGAAGGGACTGAATGATTATCTAACTGGCCATTGGGATGCTGCAAAAGAACAACTTGAAAAAGCTGACAAAATGATGACATCAAATGATATTGGAGGAGATGGACCAAGTCGAGCAATATTGAAATACATGCAGGAAAATAATTGGGTTTGTCCACCATCGTGGCAAGGGCATCGGCCATTGACAAGCAAATAATAACTCTCTACTTAATTTACTTCACTTCAGACCAATTTCTTTACCATCGTACTTGTGTTTGATCATAACGCTTTAAAGCAACACTCTCCAGTTTCAGTTCGAGGTCTATAGTACACAACAGAGGCTTGGCTCAGAAAGATCCTGGGTCTCTGTCTCGATTACAAATGCAGGTCCATTTATGGTACCTCTTTTTAGTAATGGAAGTGATGTCGAAACAGTGTAGAAACCACCCTTCTTGTCCGTTCCGTGACCATGAAGAGTGTCCGCGCTTTCAATTGGTCCAGCCTGGTCCTAAAGCACGCACCACCGCACCACTCAACTAACCTCAGAACCCCAAGCAAAGCAACCCCCCAAACCCAACAAGACCCAAGACCCAACACCGAACCATAACTCGTATTCAGAACTGCACAAGTATGGACGAGGAAACAAGCATAACCGCAACAGCCACCATGATGGGGGGGCTAGAATCATCATCATCTGGAGGAGTTGGAATTGATCCACGGACAACCGCCGCTGCCGACAAAGAAGTCGAAAGAGAAGACGAACCACCAGCCACCACAGTCACCCACTCTCAAGGAGAGTCATTTACAATGCCACAAACCGAAACAGCCTCCATTAACAACGAACATGACTTTTTCGCAGCACTGTCCAATCTAGGAAGTGTCATCTCCGCCAAGGCCAGAGAGGTAGATCAACGAACTGGCATTTCTACCAAGGTTGCCGATGTAAATGAGAAATATCATGTGTCTGAAAAATGGGGAAATTTAACCACAGCCACAAAACAAAAGACTCATGAGATTAATGAAAAATATCATGTTGCCGACAAATGGTCCAATCTTACTTCGAGCGTAGCCGCGAGAGTCGAAAAGATTAAGGAAGATCGGAGAAAACGACTGGAGGAAGCTGAAGCGGTGGGAGGTCAAAACAACAACTATGGTGTAGCAAGAGAAAATGTGATCAAGTCATTGAATATGGCGACTACATGGGTTTCACAGAGGATTCAAGGTATTAAAGCAGCTGGCAGTGTAGATGAGAATGATGGAAGGGGAGCAGAGCTTCCAGAAAGGAAGTAGGAGACGTATGTGGATTCGGATTCTGACCTATGATACAGTTAAACTTTTTAGTTGATGAATATCTTACTTATCCTTTTATTGTTGAGAAGAAATATGAAGCCACAGCGCATTGTATCATATTTGTTCCAGGTGGGCGGTCATAAGATTATGAACAAGGCTGTTCCAGCATCTTTTTCTCAACTTGAGAATGACACATGATCTTTAAACACATTCACGGCCTGCTGAAACAGTAACCACAGTTCCCTCGAACGTTACGAGTTCTTGAGCACCTATCCAACCTTTACCCACACTCTCTACCTCTGTTTGCAAAGCAAACCAAGCGATTTTGAGCATTCAGATCCGCCTCTTGCACCTCAATTTTGTTACTTGCTACGCATTCGGTTTAGCACACGGAAAATCAGTATCATCATAATACATAGTACTTGTGCTTCTGTCCGTACTCGTTCAACAACATGAGGTAACTGCTTGTATCTCTCTTGCATGGAGAGAATAAGTTCATGAACATCATACTTAAGTAGGTAGTGGTACAGAATATATCATAGATACATGGATCGCAAAAAAGATACCATACCATCAACCTTTCATATGCCACGCCACGTAGGCAGCTCTCAACATTATTATTACGGATATGAGCGAGTAAGGTAACAATCACCACCGCATGCAGGAAAAAGGATCGCGCTCACCCCCAGGCAATAAATAAATAATAATCATAATAGTAGTCGTCGTTATCAACAACAATAATAAAGAGTATAATAAAGAGTAGCGGCAGCACCAATGTCTCCCCGTCGCAAAACAATGGAAGAAGAACATTATGTGTTGTCCACAACACATCATAAACCGTCCGCGGTGCAAGAAGAGATGGAGGACTTGAACGAACAAACTGCCGCCACACACCGCGAACCATCGCTGTCACTAACTGAAGAAGAAGAGGAGGAGCATGTCACGTTGCAGCCAGCAGCGGCAGCAGATTGTGAATCGAAAGATGCAGAACTAGACATCTCACTACGTATCCATGAGAAGGTAGCCTCCTTAGCCTCGAAAGCTTATCGTAAGGCTTCTGCGAAGAGTAACGTATTGTGTAAGGATAGGATATCAGGTGTTGCTTTGGTGAAATTTGAAGACATTACGGTGGGAAAGTTATTGGGCAAGGGAAGTTTTAGTTATGTTCGTGAAATCACGAAAATATCCTCTGGGGCATCATCCCACGAGGTAAAAGATGAGGATGAATCCAACGGTGACAAATTGGGTACCGAAGTGCACGCCAACAAAGAACAAGAAGATCACCTTGCATTCCTCGTTGCGAACGCGGAACGACGGGAATCCAACACATTCCGATATGCTATCAAATTTCTCAAGGACGATATACGAAGTAACCCTAAAGCTTATGCCATAGGGACAGCCGATTTGGTTGTGGAGGGGATGTTCTTGGCGAGTTTGACACATCCCAATATTATCAAGGTGAGGGCATTACCGGAGGGGGGAGTGCGAAGTCTATTACAGCCGAATGCCAAGGGGTACTTTTTAGTATTGGATCGATTGTTTGATACATTAAGTGAAAGGATTTACAATACGTGGCAGGAACAACATCATGTAGAAATGGCGAGTAGTAGTGGGTGCTTATGTCTACCCTTTGGGAAGAATGATTCTAAAGCGAAGGAAGAACAAAAAATGATGTTGAAGGTGAGGGTGAAAGTGGCATTTGATATTTCGGCTGCGTTAAAGTTCATGCACAGCAAGAATATTATTTACCGTGACATTAAACCGGAAAATTTGGGGTTTGATAGTGAGTTTTGTGTGTTTCATGTTTTCATTTCTTCTCGATGATGAGATATCATTCTTTTCAGCACTTGCAAGGACGCTCATTTGTGCCATCTCATATTCCTATCCATTCCCAACAATTATAGTACGAGACGACATCAAGCTGTTCGATCTGGGCTTAGTCAAAGAACTCCATCCCAACGATAAGAAACGAGACGGAACTTACAAATTATCCATGGCAGGAACTCCTCGCTATATGGCTCCAGAATGCGGCAAGTACCTACGTTACAATCTATCCGCAGACGTATACTCATTCAGCATGCTACTGTGGGAAATCATCACAATGACTCAGCCACTCGAAGACTTTACGTACACGAGATTGAAATCGGAGGTGTTTGAAGATGGATACCGCCCATCCCTAAGGGCAGTGAATAACAAGAGCTTGAGAGATTTGATTAAGGTGGGATGGCATCAAGATGCATCCAAGAGGCCATCAATGGATACTGTGTATGAAGAGTTGAAGAAAGAATTCCAGATCCTACATGGGCTGAAATTGTCAGAGAAGGAATTGTCTCACGATCGTCGTAGATCGACTCATGTACCAAGTAGGATATCTGCTGTGAATATGAGTACGTTGTTGAGGGTGAGTAGTAATGGTGAGTTGGAGGCAGCACAAAACAGGTAGGAGGGTGAAGAAGTTCTTGGAGAGTTTGGGAAGAAGTCCAGCACCGAAGAAAAAAACATATCTTGGCTTCTTAAAAATTATTGGCCTGCAAAGTTTATTTCGAGTATTATTATTTGTTGACTTAGTTATAGTATTGTTGACAAAGTATGACGACACTATTTTAAAGAGACGTAAGGTGGTCCATACATTATCATCATGATGATCTTCGAACTGCTTCTTGCTTCCTGATGAAATGTTGTGACAGACGATGACTTTTCTGAGCATCATTCTACATACTCACTCTAAATGTAACTTCTTTGCTCAGCTAAGAGTGAGCGAAACAGACACAGCACCAAAAGTGCGACATGTGTGTGTGATACAGGCGTTGTGCAGGCGTTCGTGTGTTTTGCTGCTGTGACACAAATAAGCAAAAAATCTTTGGATCTATTTTCACGACTTTTCACACAACCGTTGAAAGTTCCGTCGTCTTCCTCCGGCGGACGTCGTGTAATACGCAAACAACACACAACATCAAAGTAGTGATATAAGTCAAACTGCTCATCAGGGGGGAATAATAATAATAATACAAGTGCGGGGGTGCTGGCTAAACAGTGTAATATTGGTTATATTAAAAAATGCTCTCCTCATCCATCCTACGCGCCGCATCCGCCGCTTCCCGAAGGGGAAATAGTGGCCTTCGCTTTCAATGGACTTCTTCTTCGTCAATACTTTGTCCTTCGTCGACATCAATGCCCTTGCAGCAACAGCAACAACATCAGCAACATGAGCAGAATGGAAAATATCCATCATACAGCTTTTCCAGTCGACGCTACACAACCCAATCACGCTTCCTTTCCATGCCAATTAAAACCATCAACGTACCCACCATGGGCGATTCCATCACCGAGGGAACCATCGTCGATATTCCGGTGGCACCTGGAGATTATGTCAATGTAGATGATGTCGTACTTGTTTTGGAAACGGATAAGGTGTCAGTGGATATTCGTGCACCGGAGGGGGGCGCGGTGGTGGAAATTATGGGGGAGGTGGATGATGTTGTAGAGGTGGGAAGTCCGTTGTATCGCTTGGATACGGATGCGGCTCCTGGTGGAGAAACAACAGCGACCAAGGTTGTGGTCGATGCTCCTCCGCCTCCTGCTGCTGCACCGGCGGCAGCTACTGCTGAACAACCTGCCGCCGCCGCCGCCGCTGCTGCACCGGCTGCAGCTCCCGTAGCACCACCACCACCACCACCTCCTGCCGCAGCACCACCATCCTCACCACCACTCAATGTAGAATCCATAACCACCTCCCTAGGAACAAGACCCGAACGTCGTTCGAAAATGTCACGAATGCGTCAACGCGTCGCGGCACGTCTCAAGGAATCTCAAAACACCGCGGCTATGCTAACGACCTTCCAAGAGGTGGACATGGGAAACTTTATGGAAATGCGTGTCCGTCACAAGGATGAATTTGAAAAGAAACATGGGGTGAAATTAGGTTTTATGAGTGTCTTTGTCAAGGCTTGTACTAGTGCCCTACAGGAAGTTCCGGCAATTAATGCATATATTGACGATGAGGCGAAAGAAATTGTCTACCGTGATTATTGTGATATTTCAGTTGCCGTGGCAAGTCCTAATGGGTTGGTCGTTCCGGTATTGCGTAATACGGAATATATGAGTTTTGCCGACGTCGAACGCACTATTGCCCTATTTGGGAAAAAAGCACGTGACGGGACATTGGCATTAGATGATATGTCTGGTGGGACATTTACCATTTCCAATGGGGGTGTATTTGGTTCACTCATGGGAACACCCATTATTAATCAACCCCAAAGTGCCATATTGGGGATGCATGCAACAAAGATGAGAGCTGTGGTGGATGAAAAGGGGAATGTTGTGGCTAGGCCCATGATGTATTTGGCATTGACGTATGATCATAGGTTGATTGATGGGAGGGAGGGTGTGACGTTTTTGAAGAGTGTGGCGGATAAGATTACGGATCCGGCGAGGTTGGTGTTTGATATTTAGAAAATGGGCGATAAGGTTTTTTACCAAGTTTGAGGGAGAGGAGTATTGAGGACAGGTTGGAAGAAAGGTTGAATTGATAAAGGAAGAGAGTGAAGGTTTGGATGAACTCGTTTGAAAAATGAGACATCAGCTCATCTCTCCTTCTGATTGGAATTAATGAAAGCCATAATGATGGCTTTATGTGTGTAGGTATATGAAAGTAATGGTTTCGAATTCACAAAGAAGTAGATACAATAACACATCTACCTAAGACAAGAGCGTGACAAGGAAGAAAAAAGTAGTCACTACTCATGTGAGGTGGTAATGTCGTAGTCTTGCTTACGTTAAAACTGTGTACAACAAACCTACAGTTCATCACCACCATCATTGCTCTCTTAGTGAACAATCTTCAAACTAAAATCCACACAATCATATCCTTGCGTCAACTTCCCCTGACTAATCACATCCACATGCTCACTAAAATACAAGGGCATAGTCTCCATCGTAATCCCCCCACTCGCCTCCACTGTCACATGTGGAAACTTTTCCTTGAACACTTTGGCGTCTTTTTTCAATTGGTCGGGTTCAAAATTATCCAACATGACAACATCGGCACCTGCCTCGGCGGCAATGATGGCTTCGGATAGGGATTGACACTCCACTTCAATCTTTTGACTAAAGCCACTCACTGCCCGGGCTTTTTTCACTGCTCGTTCAATACTTCCATCACATGCCCAAACATGATTATCTTTCAGCATGACCATTTGACTGAGATCCAAACGATGTGTGGCTGCACCTCCGACTAACAATCCATACTTTTCAACAAGACGAAACCCAGGTGTTGTTTTTCGTGTGCCGGCAACCAATCCCTTCCAATGGTTGGATTTGGCAATTTGAACACATTGATTGGAGAGTGTGGCCACCCCACTACATCGTGATAGTGTGTTTAATGCCGTGCGTTCTCCGCGGAGTAGATGTGAGACTGGTCCGGTAACTGTTGCCAATTTGATTTTGTTGTCACTGTTGTTTGGATGATAGGATTGTCCTTCGATGGCAATGGGTTCCCATGTAATTTGACATGAGCCACATACGTCAAATGTCGCATTGAAGAAAGGTATTCCCGCCAATACTCCTGGACTTTTCATCCATAGTTCTGCGGTTTGGATTGTATTGCCCACGACGTGTCCACCCACATCAAAGTGGCTGGGTATATCGTCTTGCAGGTATTGCGTGATGATGGAGCGGATTTGTGGCGGTGGTAGGAGGGAGGAGAGGGGTGATTGTTCCTCTGATATGATTATGGTGGTACAGCTTGCTTCTACTAGCTTGCGCTTACCATTAATCTGGGCTGTAGTGGTATTTGTAAGGTCGTTGGCGGCCATGGTCCTCCGGTCACTACCATCATATCATAAAAAGTTGTGATGTTTTATTGTCTAGATAGATAGATAGATAGATGTAGATATGTGATAGAGATTGTGTTGTGCAGTTGACGTCGTTTATTGTTGAATACTCCCAATAGGAAAAACTTGAGGAGGATAAAGTTGGGTGCTGATGATTGACGTCGCCTATGGTACAATACCAAATCTTTTACCACAAAACACTTGAACCTTCCACTCGCAACGACTGGTAATAATAAATACAAGTTAATCAGTTTAGATATATCTACCTAAAAGGGACCTGCTAGGCACACCATTTTTTCTCTAAATAGTATGCGGCGATCACCAGCTTTCAATCAACCTGAAAATAATGTGCCGACCGATAGGGCCAGTGATGTCTATTCCGGATCGTCTATTGAGCCTCCAGCTTTAGCAGCTGCTGCCGCGGAAGGTGAAGTATCTTCCGGTCGTCCGTCGAGGTTGGAGGAAATTCATGACGACGACGACATCGCTCAACCTATCCCATTCAACTTCGCCCAGTTTGAAGACGATGGAGGGAAAAAGAGAGCAGCTGCATTGGTGGAAGAAGCAGGAGAAGACACTCGTCCGTCTGGGCTGGAAGAACTTGATGACGACGCTCCATTGCCATTCAATTTTGCTCATTTTGAAGATGATGCAGAAATTAAGAAGAGGGCAGCTGCATCGGTGATGTCTCATTCAGAAGTGATCTCGAGTCTGCCCACACCACCAGCAGGAGTGGACGATGACGGTGCCCATGAACATGACAATACTACGTCCTTCAAATCTACCCAGTCTGATGAAGACGAAGCTGAGGATGTGAACGTGACACCTGAAAATGAACCGCTACAGGTTGCTGCTTTTGCTGGGCACAATAACACATCATCTCAAGGCGCGGAATCGGTGGATAATCACGCTGGCAGCATAGTTAATTCTTCTGTACAAGTCATCCCTCATGCCTACTTGGTCGACGAAGAAGAAGACGATGAAAATATTGTGGTTGCTGGGTATGCCGAGCCATTGCTTCCCTGGTGGAAGCAGGGTCAAGCCAGATGGATGTTCGCTGGGATTTTCCTTGCCTTGCTTATGGCTGCCATTGCCATTGGTATACTGATATCGAGAGGAGGTAATACTGAGGTAGGTGCTACAGTATTTCTGACTCTGACTAATTCTCCTACACAATCCAATGCACCTTCGGGCACTCCAACATCAGTGCCCACCAAAGAATGCCTTTTCTGCAAGGTTGTTTTTGGTAGGCAATTTGAGGCGGAGGTTAGATT
>JALLBJ010000754.1:0-13027 GCA_036940105.1 Skeletonema potamos | reverse complement strand
TTGAGGGGATGATCAATATCCAGTGAGCATGGGCCGTCGGATTTTTGGGTCTTGTAGGGCCATGGTTGGCATCTTTTGTGCGGTGGGGCGCTTGATGACGAGTTGGCGGAAAAAGTTGGCCCATTAGATTATCATACCACTCACTACGTCACAAGTACCAAACCTACGTATGAATTTGGATTTTGTATGTAAATCCCGCTGTACTGCTATGGACCGGGGAAACTACGTACGTAAAATAGATAGATAGATAGATTGTGAAAAATGTAGTAGGTATCTACCATAGTATCATGAATCATGACTGTGTAGAAACTAAAATGGATAGAGAGACAGTTAATATGTTCATCTCGTCGGCTACAGAGGCTCAATAAAATAATTATCATTATGAGGTGGTGGGGTAACTAGCAGCACTCAGTAGTTGCATTTCAGTTCTTTCTTCTTCTTCTTCACTGCTGTGGCTGGAGGTGTACCATGTCAAGCCAAAAAATCTTCCTCGCATCAGTTGCTGCAGTTATCCTTCTCGCCACATCCGCTGAGACAGATCCCTGGTCTTACCTCTCTGTAAGACTCCCATCAAGCTTATCTGATATGTCCATTACTCACATTTCCTATGGCGGTAACTCAACAAAAGATGATTCTGCCGACGAGATGGCCACCGCAGATTCACAATCAATTGATCCAGACAAAACAAATGCAATCATTCTCACTGGCGGATGCAGCAGCCCGAGTGGAAATCAATTAATGGAGAATGGAGCTGATGAATTCTTTGCTTGTGCACAATTATCAAAGAAAGCGTATACATTCATCCCTATTCCTCCAAAGACGCAATTTCAAGCATGGACTGGAGAATTCAAGACTTTGGCTGATATGCCCCGAGAGAGATCTCGTCATGCAAGTGTACAGGTATGGTCGCAGCAGGTTTGTGTGATTGGTGGACGTGACTTGACTGACACATTGGTTGCAGCGATTGATTGCTATGATCCAATCACTGATGTTTGGAACACGATTGGCAAGCTGCCAGAAGAGTACCTGACTTCAGATTGCGGTGCATTTTCTTTGGGAAATTCTGTCTATCTTATTGGTGGATATGGGGCTTCATACGAGGCATTGGATCAAGTGACAATAATAGATGTTTCCAATCTCAATGATATCAAATTCTACCATGGGCCGTCTTTAGGTACGAAGCGTGGAGATGTTGATGTGGCAGTTTTGGACAACGAGTTCATTTATGTATCAGGAGGGTTCACTCATGTTTATCAAGATTACTCGAAACCACTCAACACGGTCGAGCAACTTACGATTGGATCCAAGACCTGGATACCAGTTGATGCGCTGAACGAAGAACGAGGAGGCAAACAATTAGTGACACTGAAGGGAAAAATCTACGCACTGGGAGGGGAGCAGAGAGTAGATGTAGATGGGATAATGAAGGAAGAGCTTTTAGATCTAGTTCAAACAATCGACGTGTTAGATACCGTAGAAGTGCTCGACCCGAAACAAGATATTCACGGTGGTAAAAGTGAATGGAGAGTGAGTGGAGTAATGCCTTCTTCTTTAGTTCGATTTGGAGCAAGCGAGTGGGAGTGGGGATTGGATGGAGTAATTTTTGTTTTCGGAGGTCAATTAGGTTATGACGCTGACTGTGAGTGTTTTCGAAACACCGATAAAGTGATGGTTTTTGATGCGAGCAGAGCCATAAAGAATGATGAAATCAATTCAGCAGCCGCGATAACTGCCAAAGACTTCGTCGCATGTGCCATCCTCTTGGGTTTAGGAATGGTGTTATGACAGAGTAATGAAGTCCGCGGCAAGCGACGACAATGGTCTTATAATACATACAATATTATGAATATATTTTTGTTTAATGTAAAAGCAAAATTCTATATCAATATTAGTACTGGGCAGCATCTCTATATCAATAATCATCAAAACCGATCCAACAGCAGCGTCATGTCTACATCAGTAATCATCAACACGATTCAACAGCAATAGGTTACAACCAACCCTTGGTGGCACGTGAATTCTTCCTCTGCTGATTTTTGTACCTCCCTCTGTTCTTTCTTTTTTGCATTCGAGCTTGACGCTGTTCTCTCTCATGTTCATATGTACCATCTTCACAAGCATTGCTATCCAATCGAGAGGACGATGAGGTCGCACGCCTCATTGTATTGAGACCATTCCTCTGCATCTTGATGGGGCCTACAGCGTATTCAATAATCTTTCCTGGCACACGGATGCGGCCGTATTTCTCGTGGTCTCTGATCGGCTCGACTTTGAGTTGCTTGCCGTTGACCTCATACCCTTGAAAAAAATCAATGGCCATCTGTAATAAATGATGGTTGTAGGTGGTGCATGAGAAGTTAGCTGATGATTTAGGATACACCAAACAACCGTGAACACAAATATCACACCACAAAAAAACTCACGTCCTTTTCCTCCTCACTACGAAACGCCACAAACCCATATCTCAAACTCTCCATATTCGGCTTCCGCGCCACACACGCGGGCACAAACAATTGTTCACTCGCTTGCTGAAACACCTCCGAGAGCATCTCATCCGTGACAAATTCACACAAGTTGCCCACCCAGAGAGTAGTGCTCATCATTGAATCAGGGAGTTCGACCATTTCGTATTTGGTGCCGCCGACGAGAAGCTCCATTGCATCTTGCGTGAAGGCGTCCATGTTGGTGTAGCCGAGAGATGTGGTAGTGGTGGTGCATCTGGTAGCTGCTCGGGTAGAACAATGATACTGCTGAAATCCCCATGAGGGAGAGAGGAGTGCCAAGATGAAGGCAGCGACAGATCTTGATGTATACATTATGGTGAAAATGCTTCTATATGATGTTGTTGTTGCTGATTTGAATTGGCTGTGATGTAGTTACCTACCGACTGAATCTGGAGAATCAATGACAGCAAAATACTCTTTGATGTACAATAGATGATGAAAAATATTATGGGGCATTTCTCACCCGAACCTATCTTCTACATACAACGAACAATGCTTCAAGAAAACGAACGCAATGACAGCTATCATTAAAGATCGCATTCAATAAGCGCAACAGTTTGTCGTATGTCTGAGGAACAAATGCAAACAGGTTGCCATCGGAACTTTTGAGGCAAATTTGAAAACAGAACAAAATTCACATGGTGCGATTGCGAATCTGCAAATCTGATGAAGAAGCGTGTTGGCAACCAGTTTTGGATTTAGGCCGAATAAGAAACGCCGCTTTCCCATTTAGCAGGGTTAAGGA
Organism: Skeletonema potamos; assembly: GCA_036940105.1. Taxonomy (NCBI): domain Eukaryota; phylum Bacillariophyta; class Thalassiosirophyceae; order Thalassiosirales; family Thalassiosiraceae; genus Skeletonema; species Skeletonema potamos. The sequence continues at coordinate 9,778 of JALLBJ010000754.1, read as the reverse complement.
ACGAGTGCTAAATGGGATTCTTGTAGCTGAGATACTATTCCTACGTTAAATTTTGAACTGGCTTGAAATGCTCAGTACTAATTCCGACAAGTGAACTTGGGAGGCAATTCGTCAGTCGGAAAGCGAGCATTTGAAATGTGTCGCGGCCACTCATGTTGACGGAGGGAAAGCACGTGTCCCCCTTTCCCGCTCTCGATTTTGGTTGCATTCAAACAGCTGGTGAGAAAGTTATCGCAAAAGCGTGATACCTCGGCGTCGGAAGAGCAGAGATAGTACCAACTTACCTCCTAAAAGCGGGAAAAAAGCACAACACAGGCATGCTCTTCGCCAAGTAACCGCATCTGAAGCAGCGGGATCTATTATTGCAAAGCCGGAGTCCCTCCTCCATGGTGTCGGTTATCAAAGCTGAAATGGTCTCGGCACGCAGCTCACGGGGGCTTCAAAAATCCGCCGCTAATGACGACGATAGAGGAACAACTGATGCTAGAGATGGGTCAGCTGGAGTTTATCAGTCGAAAGATGATGTTACTGTTGAAACTCTGCCGAGATCAAATGTTGCAAAGTCATCGTCGGTTGCACGTCCTCCATCGGACCCCACCGCATTTGATGATGGAGCTGCAGTGGCGAAGGAATCAGCTGAATTAGAAGAGTTACCAGTTGTAAGCAAGAGCGAAACTCATGAGACAATGGAAACTGTACAATCATCATCATCATCAGCATCTTCAGAAAAGAGATCATTGGGAGATACAAAGAAAATGCATATGCCAAGCCCAGGATTGTCGCCTATTCGGTTCAATGCTACCGAACAATCGACAGCTTCATCACCAACTACTGCTTCTGTACCGCAGGGTCTAGTGGCGTTACCAGTCGTAACGAGATCAACACGGCGAGAGACGTTTGCGTCGGCTAAGGCACTAAAGAAAGAAAGAACAGTCAAGTCAGAATTAATAGGTGAAACCTCGCCTCAATCAAGTACTTCCTCTGCTGGGGTTGATGAAAACGTTATGGATCTATTCGCGCCTCCTCAATCCGCCAGAACAAGAAGTAGACAATCATCGTCCCTGACGATCAATCCTCCTGTTGCAGAGCCATTCTCATCTACAGTTGAAGTTACTGGTGGTATGTCTCAAGGGAATAAGAAAGCCCAAGATTCATCATCATCAACACCAGAAGGGAAATCTCGATCTTCCCCAAAGACTCCTCAAGATCCCAAGACTGGTGTCGACGCTGCCGAGAGGAAGGCTATGTCGACCACAAACAAGAAGCAATATGCTTCTGCAACACTGGTGCACATTCCTCACCCAAGTCATCATGGTAGCGATTTTGATCCGTTTGAAACCTATCACAAATCTCCACCTTGGGAGATTGATGCGATGCAAAAGTCGACAGAATCGGCTCCTGCTCGAATGCCTGTGAGTACATCGTGTGTTGATTATTTGTTGTTGATTGGCTGCATGGAAAAGTGGTCACGCCAATTTTTCCGCCATTTTTTTCCCCCGACACTCGCTCATAATTCACTCTCTCCAACACCCCACAGATATCTCGACAACATGCAATGCCAATGCCAGAGTCTAGCAATTCTCCTGAAATGAATGACATATCTTATGTGAATATTAATGCCTCTGACGACGAAATGCACGCCGCATTGCAGCTATCGTTCGAAGAAAGCCCTCAGAAAATTCCGGGATTTCGAAGGACACCACCTGTCAAGAAGCCAAGGTCTTTGATGGCGGGCCCTCCGCAACAACAACAACAGCAGCACCAGCACCATGCCGGCTACCCTTTCTATCATCATCAAGGCCATCATCCAATGATGGGAGCACCTCCTAATCAGTATGCGTACCCCCCAGTTGCCATGTCTCCACATCAACAACAGGGATATTTTCCGCCGCCAGGATACCCTGTACCATGGGGAGGGTCGCCTGCAGAAGCTGCAGCAGGAGGATATTACAGCATGTTCCATCCTCATCATGACGATCATCACAGAATGCCTCCGCCAGACTCAGTATCGCGTACCCCGGCCAAGAGAAACGCCGATCATCAGCAGGAGGATGTGAATGTCACGACAGAGACAATGGATACTACTTGTGACGAATCTTACGCTGGTCCCTTTTCGCCACATTCATCCTTCAAGCGGCAGAAGGATGCGTCTCATGCACACTCAGCATGGCCATCGCCTCCTCGACAGAAGGAGAGGACTGGTGCCACGCCCGGAACGAAGAATAAAGCCTTGCATCCTCGAACTCCCAACATAGAGCAAACGTTCAGTTTCGGAATAGGAGGCATTACTCCAAGTAAAACTGAGTTTCCATGGTCTCCGTCGGGGTTGAATGCTTTCTTTGACGAGGAAGGGAACAATGAGCTTCTACAATTTGAACAAATGTCGACAGCAGAAAGAACTCCCACGAAGGACCAGATTCAAGAAAGAAAGGTTGTCAGACCTACTTTTACAAGTGATACCAGTCCCACTCGAGGAGGGTTTGCAATCAAAGGGTCACCAATCATCCCATCTGGAAAAGCAAGGCCTGATTCGACACCTTCCTCCAAAGTTACCGCTGACCAGAAGAAGCCTGCATCGGACGAGAAGATGGAAGAGACTGTGCCTTGGCGTACACCGTCGCAAGCTCCTTCAAGCGGAGTACGAGTGAAGATTGGCGACGTGGGATTTGGAACGAAGGGCATTGAAGGTATCAATAGTGTCCTACGTGGAAGCCCGGTAGAAACTGCAAATCATCATCACATGATGATGCAGCCTGGTCCACATCAGCCCATGGTGATGCGGTATGATGTTTCTTCACACTATGCTCCAGAGATGGCCACGTCTCCAGGCAGTAGAGTTGGAGTAGTGGGAGTAGGTGGCACTCCTCCTGGAATGGATCATACTAACAAGTATGAATCTGCTGCCCAACCTCCATGTCACTGCAAGAAGTCCAAATGCCTCAAGTTATACTGTGATTGTTTTGCCAGTGAGAGGTACTGTGCTGATTGCAAATGTATCACCTGTCAGAACACATCCGAGTTCGAAGACATTCGCGCCAAGGCCATTGCAGACACAAGAGCGAAGAACCCTCACGCTTTCAAGCCGAGGATTTCAAAGAAGTTGCAAAGTTCTGGGCTCCCGCACTCTCCACCTACTGCGCATACTACTGGGTGTAGGTGCAAGAAGTCTGCTTGTCTTAAAAAGTACTGCGAATGCTTTACAGCTGGTGTCGTGTGCGGGGGAAACTGTAAGTGTGAGGGCTGCAAGAACTTCGTTGGATCGCAGGCTCTCATCGATAGGCGGCGCAAAATGAAGGATACCAAGGGTGCTGAGATTGCCATGAGGGAGTCTGAGGAAGCTTGGAAGGGGAAAGAAAACGGGCAGGCAGATAAGTTTCAGTTCGGACCATCACCACCAGCTGGAGCAATGGCACGTGGTCAATTCAACTTTAGCCAGGGTAACTCGCCTCTTGGGCATCATCCTCATGCCATGGCGATGGTTACAATGCACCAGATGAGTTCAACTCCCAATGGTCGTCCAATGTATCCGCCGTTAATGATGGGTCACTCTCCAATGATGTTGGCTGGTTCTCCAATGTTCATGAACACATCCCCTCCTCATCCTTCTCATCATCAGATGATGCAACATCCACACCCTGTGATGACGCCACAACACTGTACAAGCTACACCAATAAACCATCAGCACCAGTTCACCCTCTTGCTGCCGCCCAAGAAGATGCCCACATCCCCAAAGCGACCCAACCAATGATGCCCGAGATAAATACTCCTTCTGGTCGTCGCAAAAAGAAGAAATCCCCCGAAGTTGAACCAAGGGCGCCCTACTTTGGAGACAAAGTGAAGCAGCCAAGATCGACAGCGTTGAACGTGTTTTCTTTCCTCGATCGCGACGAACTGTTTAACGCCTCGGTTGTTTCGAAATCTTGGAACGAAGTATTAAGGTCCCGTCGTGGATGAGATTGATGAATAGGGATGAAATGATAGATTATGAGAGAGGAGCAATAGTTATATGTTTAGTTGTTCGAGTTGTTGAAGCGAAATGATCTTGGAGATACATTTCTTGATGCAGCAAAATTGTGTTTGAGCCCTTCTGTTGAGGTCTCTTTGAGTGTTCCATCTTTCTCTGCTAACGTTCATATAAATAAATAAATAAATAAGGGTCAGCATTTGATCATTAATTATTGAAAAGCCTCATTGTCTTCACTTGCTTCCTTCTTCATTAATTCATTGAGCTGACTTCTCTGCAAGTTAAGTTTATTGACAACTGAAGCTGACTCCTCCGCGTCAATTGCAAATATCTTCATGATTTCCAATGGAATGTAATCAAGTGTCTTCTCATGAGTAGACTGTAGAAAAAGCTTTGGGGCTTTTCCAGCATTATATGCCTGAGCCCACCTTTGTGGATTTGAGGATATGCGATACAACGTGTCAGAGATGAAAAACATGACGCACAAAACGCAGACTAAAATCACACAAAAAAGTAAAATAAATGGCCATGAGTACTCACCTTTGTGCACACAGACACCAGATATCGCCTTCTTTTAAGCCAGGAAAGTGATACTCTGGCATGGGAGTGGAAAGATCATTCCCAACCGACTTGGAATATTGTAAGAACTGATCAGTCACCTGCACGCAAACAGTGTGTCTACCTACATCGTTGTCCCCAGTGGAACAGAATCCATTTCTTTAAAGCATAAGCGTTGCAAGAAGAAATTAGAACGAGTGAGATGTTTTGTGTAGAGATAATGTTGTGAAAAGAAGACAAACTTCAACCAACTGTACATATCATATAACATATGCTCACCTGTAGAAACCTGTGCCTATGCCAGAACCACCAACGTTGCTGCAACAACACGATAATTCTGTACCCAATACGTTGTAACCGGAATACTTTCTATCTGAGGTGTCATCATCCCCTTGCTCGGCTTTCAACTGAGTTGTTGGGTGCATGTGGTTTAGCGTTGACACCCAAGCCAAGGTAGGAGTTAGCGAGGCAAGTGCAACTGTGATGAGCACAAGAAGCAGCTCACCATGAGGAAGACATCGGTGAATGGATGATGATGCCATGCTATATATTGTCTATTGGCCCTTCGGGCAGCCACTTAGTCCTATGATTAGTGCTTGAGAGAGATCGTTATTCCTCGTAGACTGGCGCTTTTGGCTTGGCGGAAAAGATGAAGCTTTGAAAGATTTTTGATTTTTTGCGCGCTGCAGCACACCGCACCGCGCCATCATGCTGCTGCCTGTATGTATGGTATCCACTAAAGGATTTGATTTTTGCCGAAATCGGACAGTTTGCATGATGTTCCAAACCAGAGGCCTTCGTTCCGACAAACGGGTTCAGAGTTTACTTTTCAACAAACAAATCTCTTGAGGCTCCCTTGAGGATGGACCAAAGAATGATGACGGCGTAATTCAATTCAAACCCCTCCCGTCAAGGGTGCTGTCCGTTGGTGGTGGTTGGACTCACCATATTTCTCTCCTTCTCATTCTCTCATGCAGAGAGGAAGGATCGAATCCAACCATCACCTCTTGTCAATGCGAAGTTCTGTTAGGAAAATACGTTCAGCGGGAGAAACACATCATCATCCACATGTCTCTGTTATTCATCCCTCGCCCACTTTCCATCAACCCTTGGACGCGTCCACGTCCACTGACGATGCCAACAGAGAGGGACTGTACAAATTTCTCCACGACGAACTGCGAATATCCAGCGATACTGCCAATTCGTATTGTTGTTCGTTACAGTCCAATGGATATGATGACGTCGTCTCTCTACAGGATGCTACCGAACAAGATTTGAAGGACATGGGTGTGAAAATTGGTCACATTCGGCGTATTAAACGCGTTGTCTTCGCAAGTTGCATGAGGAATGAGCGATGCAGGAACAATGTTGCTGAAGTATTGGAAGAATCCATGAACAACAGAAAGTCTTTGGAAGGATCTCTCCTGAGCGATTTTGCCAGGCAGGAAATGACTAAATGGAGCCCTTCCATCAAAGATCCTCATATTGATAGTGGCTTGGTGGATGCGAGGGAGTTTCTGATTCGGAAACAGGCGGAGAAGATTGCAACGTTGGAGGCAAAACTTGCAGGTGCTAACATGAACCAGCATCATCATACTCATCATGGTAGCGGAAGTGACGACGAGATAATGAGATCATCAGCGTCGTTAGGTTCACGAGGTGGGAACACAGACGACACTTCTTCTGCCAAAAAGCTTACTCCTGAAGAAAGGCTCCAAGCTCACAGAGAAAGGAAGGAGCAGGAAAATAAGTACAAGGAGAAGACAGGCGTGTGGGAGGCACCTCAACCGCTTGCCAAGGGGAAGAGTTTGACCAAGAAAGTTTCCGAAAATGAAGATCTTGTGCTCAAATTAACGGCTGATCCAACTCAGCGAAAAAGAATTGACGAAATTGAAAATGCTACAAACAAAGCAAAACGAAAGATGCTACGAAGTGGTGGAGACGACTCCATGCCTCTGAAGCAATTGTCTCCGCCACAACGTCCACCATTATCACCATCTAGCAGATCACTGAGGCGAGGCTCTATCGAAAATGAAGGACAACGCGAAGGGAACCGTTCATCGCATTCGCCATCAAGTCGTCGAGTTAGACATCAGAAAAGTAGTAGTCCTCAGATCAGTTGTCAAACGTGTGGTTCATGTCGTGACTGTGAAGAAGACATTGACAATCCTGGCATCTTTTACTGCAATTCTTGCTGGAACGAGTACGAAACAAGCTTTGTAGATCCACAAGTGGCAGATTTATCATCGCAAACGGCTGGCCAAGTCTCCATCGAAGACGATGTTCATCATGCATTATGGATTGTTCACGATAATCCGCAGCTTGGTCAAAACATCATTTATTCCGGGCCCAGAAGAATGCAATGTATGCTAGAGACTAAGGACCCACATAAGAAGGGTTGTGTCAGAATCATCATTGGGGATATCGACTACAGTGGCAAGGTGCAGCACGCGGGAATTGGAAACATGAGAGGGAATGAAACTGATCTCGGAACGGAATGCATTCGGATTCGAAATGCTAGAGGGTTCTACGTTGATCATGACCAAGTGACAACCAAATTGTCAAAGGACAAGTCCATTTACGAAATGCACCTTGACGACGAAATGGCTCATGTTTTGACTGGCAAGGCTGCTTCGAAATCAGTTGCAGACTTCTTCCAAGGTTGCAATGGAGCAATCGACGTTATTTTAGACCCGCAGCGAGATTTCGGGGGGTGGTACCCACAAAAGGAGGCCCACAAAGGTGGACAAAAGATAGCACCTCAGTTTCGATCGAAAGGCGTCGGCTACATTCGTTTAGGGGACGATATGGGAGAGAATGGATTGGCATTCTTGTCGAGCAACTCATGTTCTACTTTCCTTTCAACCGTCCCTAGTGCTACGAGTAGAATGAGGAACACACCTCCAGCAAGGAACTTTCCTTCAACACCCGAATCAACATCCCCAATTGATAACGAAGGACGAAAAAGTGTAACAAATTCTGTCTCGGTCAGAAAGAATTCTTCTTCTCGCCACCACACCAGACCATCATCTGATGACGAATCAGACGACAACGACTCAGGTGATGACGATGACGATGACGACGAACCCGAAGATGAATTACCAAAAGTTTCCGACGTGCTGAAGCAGCTGCAAAGTCCAGACATGATTACAAACATGAAATGGAAAGACAAGGCTGAACTTTTGTCACATTTGGGACAAGGCGCTTCCAGAGAAGATGGTCATCACGTGAGATCAGCTGCTCTAAACATAATTCAAGATACGCTTGGTGGCAAGAACGTCAATGTTCATGTCATTCGAAGCGCACTCATCGCTTCTGGCATGATTGGGATTGCAATGGGAACCGAACTTGCGACTCAAATGTCCTGGAAAGCAATCATGATTGAAACAATGAAGCTTCTCAAGAGTAAGCAATGTGGACCTGTGGCTAAAACTGTGCTTGCCCAGCTACACGGGCGATGTTTCACATTGGCAAATTCGCTAGAATATATTTCACACGTGCTCGGGCTGGGCTCGACATCATCTGCACCCAAGAGTAGGAAGGGACTTGCCGCGGCGTCGCCGAATCCACGCAGATCATCAGCTGTTAATGGCAATAGCGTCGAGATAATAGAATGGCTAGCTGAAATAACAGAGAGGGAACGAAGTTTGAAAGGGATCGATCCCATGCTTGAGAAAAGTAGCCTTGCTATGCTTATTAAGCTTTTCTTGAGTCATATTGATCACAGAGACCAACGCTGCCGCAAAAATGTCATGCATGGTTTGATGCAAGCGGTGCTTTATGGCGTTCAGAGGCTTGGCCTTGACTTGGCAAGGGTAATGAGGATGTGTTCTGGGCTGAAAGAGACAAATCCCAAGGGCTGGAACAAGATATACCAAAATGCGCAGGCTCACTTACTTTAGTCTAAGAGAGATCCAATCCATCATGCGCAGGCTCACTTGGACTGAGCCTGACAGCAATACGATGCGATACCATTACACGATACGATACCATTTAAATACATTATTAACATGGACTTCTAAACTTAAGAACCCTACCGCTGCTTGTACAAGATGTTGCATCTTCAGCCGAGTCTACTGGCCGGGTGAGTCCATGGAACTCGCAAAACTGGTACCTTCTTGCGTCCATACTATCGATCGGCGTTGATTCTTTCCTATAAATGAAGTTTGTGCACACATTGACCCTGCTGCACTTTCTGTAATTTCGTTTCCAGTACCTGTCACGACAAACTGGGCAGTACATGTTGCCCTCGTAGAGCCATTTCGTTATACATTCATAGTGATACACGTGCAGGCAGCAGTGTCGCAATTTACTCCACGCGACCTCCTCGCCAAGTTTCAATGGTTCAAGACATATTGGACATGTGATTTCATCATTAAGTGCAACTGCAACCAATCCTCGTTCGGCTTGATCTAATTCATCTGGTTCTGCATCATGATCATCCATATCAGCAGCACTTTTACAATCCTCAGTTTGAGGTGTTTTTGGATCGCATCGATTGCTATCTTTGATGCTATCAGCTGATACTGGTATTATAGCTTGCATGCGTTTTTTCCTCCAAAACTTTGCTACAGATCTACACGGACGACACGAGGTTGCAACCTTCCGACAAAAGGAATGTTTCTTTAAGCATTCATCATCATGATTGTAATCACAATCAAAGTGATGTGATTGGCCATGCGCTAAGACTCTCTTGTGTACTATGCTCCGCTCTACCTCCTCTTTTGTTATTGCTCCATCCCTAAGCCATATGTTGCAGAGGATACAAAAATACACCCCAAGTCCCAGGATGAAGGCAAGCACCGCTTGAAAATATTCGACAGCTGTGGCCGGCTCGCCATCTACTAGAGTTTGATTGACTGGCGAGCTGTGGTAGTTCCCGTCGCCATAGAAACTGTAATAGTCGCTCATTATGTTGTTGTTGTTGTTGTTGTTGTTGTTGTTGTTGTTGCTCGTTCTTCTACTCTGGTTTAATAGTGAGACCACAGTACTTCGCATTATTTACATGAAAAGAGAACGCTGTTGTGAAACCGTGTCGGCGGCAAGTCTGCTTTCTGCGGAAATCTAAGTCTGTCCGGGTGTTTTGTATTCTCAACTCGTAAATATAATTCGAAGCAGGGACAGACATACGCTATTTTTTTTAGTGAGGAACGCTCGGAACGCGTCCATAGCAAACGCATTGGATATTAGATGGGGTTTTTGTTAGAAGTAATTTTTACCACTAGCTCTAAAAGTCGACTTATATAGCTAGTGGT
>JALLBJ010000752.1:0-12895 GCA_036940105.1 Skeletonema potamos | reverse complement strand
ACATTACCGTCAATAAGCCTGTATACAGGCAAGATACAAATTCATATCATTTGTATGAGAGTGTAAGCAAATACCCATCTCTATCAGCTTTCGTCAAACAGTAAGAGGAAGCGTTCGAGAGCTTAGACAGGGAGCTCATTAGTAATCACGTCTACTCTGCAGTTAGGAAGTAATCGATAATTTAGGCAAACTTTTCATAGCATTTGTATTTGCATTTGGTGCGACAGAGTTCTATGCCAAATCACCTCGGAACGTTTCGTGCGATCCGAATGATTGCTGTTCTATTTGCCTTGGGTAGGATGATGAGCTGTGAAGACGAAGCAATGAAGGCGGTCATTCTCATCCGAGACAGCAAAAGGGTAGAGGCATAATCAAGGACTCTGTTGCACCTCAATCATTCTAAAGGCAGGTACACGCCTTGGCTGGAGTTGGAACGGATATGCTGAAGAATCTCACAGTGGTCGTTCGTCTTGTGAAATAAATTGGCTTGACCCAGAGCCAGACAAAGAAAGTAGTGACTACGAAAGTTATGAGAAGGATTTACGTGATCTCCAGCAATATATAAATTTCTACAGAGGCTATCACCAGCCACCTACGGAAGATGAGTATAAAAGAATATGTAGGGAATATGCTGGTAGTTGATGAAAAAAAAAATGAGTTGTTGCTCGCAGACCCTTTGGCATAAAAAAAGTAGTACTCTAGTAGATGAAGTTAACAACTACTACAGGAAATATCGGTGAATCATTTATACAGCTCCTTCAGAATTAGCAACCGCATCCTTTACCTGTTTACTGACAGTGATGAATGTGGAAAGTCTTAAGCCAGGTCTAGGTAGATAGGTTACGAGAGATTGGTTGAGAACAAAAGAGCAATCGGTTCAAAATTCATTGTTCCTATATCATTTTTATTTTTACTCTTTCAACTCAATTCAAACAAATAAATTGATTCTTGTCTATCCTTCATGATAGTTCACTGTTGCCTATATCTGTCTACTTTGCCTATATCTGTAGACAGAGAGAGAGAGAGAGAGAGAGAGAGCTTCAGCTAGAGAGAGGAAGCTCTTTCAACCTTCTGCAAACCTCTCTTCTCTCAAAAACATTAATCTTTTCTCTATCAAAAAAAGTTGTTAACACATCACACACATCACAATGCCGCCCTCGTATTCTTTGAAACGGAACGCTTCTTCTTCGTTTCCTTCTCGGGCCAAAAGCTCGAACAGATACACAAGATCATAAGCAAAAACACCACAAATAATGCCGCAGCCCATGCCCAACTTGACGTGGTCCATGTATCCGGATGATCCACAAATACGGCAATGAGAGGTTCAAAGAAGTTGGTTGTGATGGTATCGGTTAAACTTCCTGAATCACGAAGGTATTTGCCATTCAGGGTGAATGTTTCCGAGCAGCTTGCAGATTTATCATTTTCATCAAAACATTTGCACTTGGGACGGACCGTGCCATTCACACCTTCGTGGTTGAATACACACTCACCACGTCCGGCACAATTGACGGGACAGAACATGTCAGGACATGCCTGACTCAATCGAGGACATGTAACTGTGGTACCAAATGCCCCCTTGAGTGTGGTAACTTCAATCTGTTGAAAGTCTTCCTTGCAAGTATACCACGTCCCATCGACGTTGAGCTTCAAATTAAAATCCTCATAGATGCATTGGGCACGGTAGCATCGTCCTTCACTACTGGTAGTTTCAAAGCACATGGAATTTTCTCCATACTCTTCACTGTAAATGACATCAATCGAGTCTCCATTGCTCTCAATACGACAATCCAAATCAGCAGCCACCTTTCCACTATACACACTACCATACACGGGACAAAAGTCCGCCTCTCGAGGTCCACCAATCTCCGGCTTGGAGAAGTATTGAAGTGTTTCGGGGGGCATATTATCATCTCCACCCCGAAGACTGTAATCAATCATGGTACATGCCATCTTATGCGAATGGGCTGGACTACATCCACGGCTAGATGCCTTGTTACAAAAGAATCCCCGAGAGTAACTTGGTAATTCTCCATCACGTCCATCCCCCCCACCAATGAGACATAGTCCCGATATAAAATCACACCCGGCCCCGAGTCCCCATGGACTATTATTTGCCTTGGTATAATTCGCCTTATACCATCCACTATCCTCCAACAACGCCAATGTTAATGGACTTAGTACATTCGTCGTGGGACTAATCACACCCGACAATGCCTCCGAATAAAACAATCGTTCATCCCAATGATCACCCGTACAACTCCCCTCCCCCGTTGGTTGATTTTCCAACTGCGCTCCATTCAACTCTTGACAATCGAATTGATTCCTAGCAACGGCAGCCACCTTGGGTGTAACAATACTAGCATATCGTTGTCCATTATTGGCAATAAAGAATTTCATCGTATTGGGATCCGGCAATATTAACGTTTGTTCTTTCCCATTCACACAAATGACATCCCGTTCTTGGAAGGGACGGGGTGTACGAACAGTACCCGTATCTGGATCCCAAAAGAATCGATAGGAATTACTCGACATTCCTAAAACATGTGCTGCCTCATGTAATGCCACGTCGAGATTATCATCAATAATACTCTCACTAGCGGATCCACTCTCATCTAATTCAATCTGATCTAAACAAAAGTTAATCGCACCAGCGGTGGGACGATCGAATTGATCAAAGTTACATGCCACCGCCACGGCCAATGTACTTGGTCCACAAAATTTCGTGGAGGGTGTACCACTCACATACAATATCAAATCAGTGTTGGGCACACCATTGGATATATGATCGGGTGGGACTTTTGAAAATTCGGAATCACCACAATAAATCCGTCCCTGAAGTTCGGACGTACTAACATATAATTTATCTTGGACTGGTACGACGGAAAGTGCATGTGTCCAAAAGTCTTTCATGCGGGGTAAGATGACAGTCTTGACGAATTCAATTTTGAGTTGATTGTAGGTAGAGTTTTGTTCGTCTAGGGCGGTGGTATCAAAGTGGATACGGATTGGTTGGAATGGATCATCTTCTTCGTTTGTTTCGGATGATGATGATGTTGTTGATTCGTCCACAGTGTTGGTAGTAGTAGTAGTGGTAGTAGTAGTGTCATCACCACCACCCTCTTCTCCTCCTCCACCACCTTCTTCTTCATCTTGCAACCTCCTCTCATTCACCTCCACATTACCACCACCACCATTATTATTATTATCCCCCTCCATAATAATATAATTCTTCCCTTCCCCACCACCACCACCCACTTCCTTCCTCCTCATCTTCTTTTCAAAGGGATGCCTCCCCCCATAATTAACTTGATGATCAATTTCCCTAAAACCAGTTTGATAATACAATAATGAATTTTCAAGTTGTTCCATCTTACGTCGGATGGGTGCACCTGTGCGATAAATGCGGTGGATTGGATGTTGTCTTTGTCGTTGTTGACTCTGTGGTGGTTGTTGTTGTTGTTGCTTTTGGTTAGTGGTGGTAGTTTGGAGTTTGATATTGCGAATTGTGCCAGAAGAGGAAGAGGTGGTGGACAATAATTCATTTTGAAAGAGGAGATCGAGTGGTGGTGGTGGTGATACCTCTTGGGCATTTGCAAATATTGATACCGTGGAGGGTTGGAAAGAATGTAGCGAATCCGACAAAGAAGAGGTGGCGGCAATTGCAATGGCGGTGAGTAGAACGAATGAAGAATTCATTCGTTTGGCGTCTTTTTTGGACGAGTTGTTGTTGTTGTTGCGTTGTTTGGAATAATACCGACGATGACAATGATGAGCGATAAGTCTATTATTGTCGTTGCTGTTGTTGTTGTCCGATCGAGTGGATGATGATGACGTAGTTGCCGTTGATTCTTCTTCATCTGCGGTCATTATTAATTGCTGTTGTTGCGTCATCATCCTTCGTCTCGAAGGCGACGAGGGCGATGACGACGACGGGGAGGAAGAAAAGTTGTTTTGATGATTCATTGACGAGAGAGAGAGAGAGCGTTTGTTGAAGGAGTCAACGTCCGTTGCTGTTTTTTTCTTTTCTGTTTCTTCTGCGCTAGAGAGAGAGATATTACTTTCCATTCAATCGTCGTTGTTGTTCGTCAATCATCAATATCCCTTCCGAAGAAGACGGCAACGAACAATCAGTGTCGAAGAAGGATTATTGGGTTTGAAACGATTCGTTTATTTGGACAAATGGTGGTTCAGTGAAGTGCCAACAAACTTTGTTTGGTGCTTTTTTCGTGCATGTGAGCGAGCAGTCGGAGAGAGCGACATTCCATTTTCCGGCGAAAAAAACATTTTGGCACGAACGAGCGATATGTGGGACTACAAGACTGCCTACATACATGTGCAGTGTACTGCTACATCGAACTTACTTAGTAAGTACCTACACATACTTAGGTCCTGTCCCAAAGACGATTGTACTCCTCTTCTGTAGGTGGCTGGTGAAATCCACGATAGAAATCCACCTGCCGTTCTACTTTTTGCAATTCCTCAATATATTTTGCATAGTCACTGCTTTCTTTGAATGGCTCGGGATCAAACCAATTCACTTCGCATGCAACGCAGCCTTCATAATGTGAAGTCTCATCTTCCGATATCCACGGTGATTGCCAACGGTAACCGACGCGTGATCCAGCTTGAACAATGCGAATGTGAAATGGGGGTAATCTATCATCGTCCAGGACCATACGATCATACCAATCTGGAGAATCTCCAGAGAGCTCTGCATACATACCATACCAATCATTTAGTCGTAGAGTCGGGCGTTGTTTTAGGATACAATAGAGTGTACTCATGACATCAGGTCCATCAGAAATGCGTTGGAACTGATAGCCCGATCCACCGTAGACGCCCGATGGGAGGTCGAGATATTCCAGAGCTGAGAAATCACTTTGACGAATCTCCCGTATATCACCTTTCACGGCAGTAAAACTCAAATCCAAGTGATTTAAATGTGGAAAGTGGGCTAGATCTATAAAATTGCCTTCAACCTCGAAACAATTGGAAATCACAACAGTTGTAAGTGTATCTTTGAGCAACCTCAAACTGTTGATGTTGCCAGTCAGGCCACGATTAATGTCACAGTTCAACTCTTTGAGCAAGGGCAACCCTGCCAACATTTCTAGATCCCATTTTAGATAGGAGCAGTCGCTTACGTTGAGTGATTGGAGGAGAGGAAAGTTGAACAGAAACGGATACCTTCCATTCAGAGGTGCATCTTCGATTGTCAAGATGCGCAGCCTTGTGAAGTTGGATATGATATCGTAGGTGGTCCAGTTGGCAGTTAGTTCAGCCCTATAATCAACTGGATCCTCCCCATCGCTGAATTTGTGTCCATGATCGAGATAACAGAGTGTAATTTGTGGTGAATTTGGCAGTGCCGTTGACATCGTTGCCATCGCATTATATGTTTCCCCACTTATCACCACAAAGTCAGTCAGAGGAACAATCGTCTTCTTTGCCGCCTCTCTCATCTTTTTGTTCAGACGAGCACGCAGGATATCTTCTCGAGGGAGAAATCCGAAGATATGTGCAAGCTCGTCGGTGCCCAAATCATCAAATGAAGGCATGACAGGATCATTGGCCGCTGACGCAACAACATCGTTGCTTTGGACTTCTTCTAGCCGCCTTTGCTTCTTCTTCGGACGAGGCATCCGAGGCATCGTTGACTAAATCCCACGACTCGAGGCAAGGAAGATTGTTCTGGAAACTGTAGTATCTCTAGAGAGAGAGGTACTTCTTGTTGTAGATTGTAGACGGTTCGTAGTTAAATATCTCTATTATTTTTGGCTGTTGCAACAGTGCGTGCGTTGGGCTTGGGGTTTTGTGTTTTGTGACATGATGCCTCGCTCTACTCTCGTTCCTCTCGCGCACTCGGTACATATTTTAAATACTCATTCTTCTTTATCGTGCCCACTGCCCATCCTCTAATAATTTGTTGCGAAATGTAGGATATTGGTCGTCGACATGAATGAGATGGGCAGCTTGCTTTGATTTTCTGATTTCTCTCGCCTAACATAAGATTTTCTGCGCGTGAGTGTTTGCAGAGAAATGAGAGAGGCGGCAAAGATGACAGTTGTCCCAAGCGTGGTAACGATGCAATGGCTGCGATGGCAACGCGGCACTATGCCTAATTTACAGCAAATTACGTTTAGTCATCTCTGTTATCTGGAAGGACACAATTACAGCAGTGGGGAGGGTCCTGACGAGAATATTATTATCCGAAAAAGAAATTTTACAAAGGATATTATCGGCCTCCTACAGAAGAAGAGTACAATCGAATATGCGGAGGGATTCAACGACGTTGGAGGCGACTAGATCAATCACCACCTACACTCTTAGACGAAAATGGTGACTATTTCACTCTATGTACTTCAAAACGACAAACAACCTTACAATTTCATGTCAAGACAATTGAGTTCAAATCTCACTCAACTCCGTCATTCAACTTATGAAACTTGAGAGCCATCGTTTCACCATCAAAGGACATCCCATCATCCCTCGTAAGCTCAAGCAAACAACCACAATCAAAATCACCGGTTTTGTCACAGCCGCAATCTTGAAAGCAAGCATACATTTTACTCCCATCGGGGCTAAAGGCCAATCCGGTAGTTTCATCCCCATAGTACTTCTCTCCGTAGGCCTCAAAGATGGAGTACTTCGTCCCTGTTTTGGTATTGATGGAATACACTCCAACTGTTCTGCCCCCATCTTCCGTAAAGTACAGCCAAGGAGAAGAAGAGTTCCCACCGCTTCCGCGGTTTTGGACAATTTGATCAGGCTGATGTAGAAATTCACCATCTCCAACAATACCGCTGTTTGTCGAGGATGATGTATAGGTCAACTTATCCAAATCAAGCTTGAACATTTTGAAAGTACTCTTTGACACAAAGTACAAACTATTTTCCCAGAACACAATCCCTTCAGTGTTGGGATAGTACAAGCTTTGAGATTTGCGAGCGGCGTTTTCATCGCAAGTCCACGTGAAGTAACCGTCTGCCAAGAAGAGGAGATAATCGGTAGTACCTCCGAAGGTATGGAGAGTATCCCAGCCGGGAAGATTGCCAGGATTTGGTGTGAAACGTCTTAAGGCTCCAAATTGAGCATCTTCAGTTAGGAAAAAAATTGGTTTGGACGGATCTCTATTGTCGCACGCCTGAATGAGGCAATGGAGCGAAGAACGCGAGAAACGAACATATTATCAGTGACATGTAAAATCAGAGTGTGAGATTAGAACACCAAACAATGAAGTGAAAGCTTACCACCGCTTCAAAATTTCCACCTTTTCCGCCCAAGACGGTCTTCTGGGGATGCAAATGATGCACACTCGCTGGATCTGGATCCACTTGGTAACATTGACCTGATCCATACTCTTCACATGAAACGTACGTGTGCCAAGGACTGGCACCTCCCGAACAATTACGTGTCGTGCCCGAAAGCAGCTGTTTGTAGTCGATTACATTGCCACCCTCGTCGAAATAAACGCCATACACACCACCCTTTTTGTCAGGGACCTCAGAGTTACTCACGTAGACGTACCCACCATTGGTCAAAGGAAACACAGCAGCACCATCGGGAGAAGAATGAAATGGAAGGGAGGACTTGGCACCGTTGGCGAGATTGACAAAGCGACCGGCATTTGCAACAACTCGAACTGTGATTCCCTTGCTCACTTTGATACCCAATCGACTTATATCCTTCCTCAGGTCGCCCCTTAGAAAGGTTACTTCGGTCGGAGGGTCTCTACGAAAGGTGACATCTGTTGGATCTTCATTGCTCTTTGGCCTGTAGGAAGGAGCCATCATCGGAGTTTTTGTGACGCCAATCGATGGAGGAGGATACCTCCTGTCGTCAGCATCGGGAGGCGTGGGCTTTTCATCGGACGATGGCGATGATCTGCTACCGATAGGAGCGCAGTTGGGTGATGGAGCGATGAGGTCTGCCACCTTAAAAGATTGTGTAGGAGAGTAGCTGGGGATCGGCAAACTGGGCCTATCGGTGGTGGGAGAATAGGAGGTTGGGGCTGGACTATCTACGTCGTCATGCCTCAAAAACCTCGTAGAATCAGTAGGCTGGCCACCTCGGGTGGGATCAGGGTATCCTCCTTGAAGGAGTAGTAATAGAATAGAACAGGCAGATGGATGAAAGATCATTGTGATATATTTTGGAAAAGAGTATTTTATGGAGAGTGCAATTGAGATTGTGTGACGAGAGCTTAATTTTGTGGCGAGTTACGAAAGCACGTGTTTCGAGAAAATGAGTATGGTGTTCGAAAGAAAGTGATACGATCCACATGAATCATTTTTCGCTGAATCGAGCATTATCTGTGAACCGGTTCGAACCATTCATACGATACCAAACCACATGAGTATTGGCGAGAGGGATTGATTTGAGTAGTATAGAGTGGTCTCTTCCCTGGATGCAAAATACGGGGTGAATGGGCACTTTCTATATTGACGATGGACTCTTCTTCGATTGACCTTCCTTCTCCGCAAGCAACTCCTCAACCTCGTCGGACCATCCCTTCGATAATGGACGACGAAATGCTGGCGGTGGCACTCTCTTGGATAGAAAAGTGCATTACCATCATTTCTACATTATCATACAGCCATGTTGCCGCTGCCTTGATGCTATTACGATTCGTCCGTCCCGCTGCTTCCTTTTTTCTCGTTCTTGTTGGAGATTTCAGCAAACTTGCTGTGGTATTTCTTCGTATTGTTGCCAGACATGCCGAGATTGCCGCTGGCGCTCTTGAATTAGTCAATGGAACGTATTTTGGGCGTGATGCAAAGAATTCTTCGAATGATGATGTTCCGACGGCGATGGAGGTGGAAGAACAGCTTCCAAGGACACCTCCGAGGACTCATCAATCGAGTCTTCATCAGGAAAGGAACCAGACTAATCTAACTGTAACGGATACCAGTGCTTCTGCATCTGCACCAAAGAAGAAGAAGGAGCCCGAGGCAAAGAAGGCCATGGGTAGAATCAAAATCATGGAATTGCGTCAACGAAGGCTCCAGTTGGGATTAAAGGTGGCAAGTAAGGCAGACGGTTGTTGGGATTGACAGGAAGAAAATGTCAGAATCAGTGATGTAGCCCCCTTCATTGCGTTGAAATAAAGTCGAGTTTAGTAAAAAGTCTATATATGTAAACTCAATCACTTTCCCTCTATTATTATTATATCATTTTCCCCCCTCCTCAATCCACATGATAACTCGCACCACCCCCATCCCCCCCACCGCCACTTCCCAATAATCTCAACTCTTGAATCCTAGTCCGTTGATCCATCGGAAGAAAATGTCCCTTCACACCCCTAAAAAACAAAATCGATACTAAAACTACCACACCACCCAAACAAGGTAATGATATCATACACCCATCTTCCATAACACCATTGGGTGCAAGGACAAGTGATGCCAATAAATGAGAAAATAGTACAAGACCCAATGCTGCATTTCCACCATGGATGGAATCATCTATACCTGTCCAAAATGATAATCCATCATGTACAACTGCCAATACTCTACTACCAATGGAAGAAGAAGGATAGTCTAATTGTCGTTGTCGTCGTCTCCTCATTCCAAAAAAAGTTAACATCATCCAAAACACATCTAATGTCGAAAACATCATCCCCACCAACGCCCCATTGACCAAACTGGGCATAATATTCCCACAGGAATATTGATACAGTGTCCCTCCATGACCGGTAGATCCCCCCCCTCCACCGTAATACCCCCCCGAGTTATTGATATTACCGTAGTAATTGGTACTTTCGTGTGCTTGAGAGGAGAGTAGTGTCCCGAAGAGGAAGAGGGTGTGTAGGAGTGCGTAACCGGTGCCGGAGGCAAGGGAGCAGGTTAGATCGTTAAGTTGGAGTTGCAGTGCGTTGGTTTCAGAATGTTGTTGTTGTTCTTCTTCACCTCTTCTTTCTTGAGTAGCAGCAGCATTGTCATTGTTACCACCACCACCACCACGATAAGTCGTCGTTGTCGTCTCAGCCTCGTGCTTCGCCACACTCTTACGAATTACATCCTCCACATTAAAATACAATTTCACAAAC
Source organism: Skeletonema potamos (assembly GCA_036940105.1). Classification (NCBI taxonomy): domain Eukaryota; phylum Bacillariophyta; class Thalassiosirophyceae; order Thalassiosirales; family Thalassiosiraceae; genus Skeletonema; species Skeletonema potamos. The sequence goes on along the minus strand of JALLBJ010000752.1, from coordinate 2,844 downwards.
TGCATCCGCACCACACATTGGATAAGTACACTCGGGACAGTTAATGCCAGTAGTGATCCTATACTACTAGTAGCATCCTTGGTGGTGAATTGAAAAATGGCATTGAAAATCAGCCAAACTAAGGAAGAACCAAAGGCAGATAATAAATAGGCAAATGCTGCAACTACCGATAAGATTACTAATTGAGGTTTGGGGAGTAGTATCACGAAGAAGAGGGTTAAAGTGGGCGAGAAGGCGAGGAGGGATGTCCCTATGGTTAGGCTGGGTGAGGTCATGGTTTCCTTGTCAAGAAAAGAGGTATTGTAATGCTTTAGTGAGAGAAAAAATAAATAAAACGAAAAAAAAGAAAAAAAGAAAAGCCTAAGAATTCCTACGCAGAGACTTACGTGACATGACAACGGCTTGCCCGGAGGAATGCTGCATGCTGCCCGATACCTCAATCAACGATGCCGAAACCCCATCCAAAAGAAAAAGAAGCTAAGGCTCTCTAGAGAGAAGAAGAAGGCAAAACAACTACAGTGTTTCGTCGGCCGATGACCATCATAATATACCTTCATTTGATGATCTGGGCATCGACGAGCTTGCATATATCTTTGGATTTCTACCGCCGGAAGATGTCATGCGTGCACGTGTTTGCAGAAACATGAGAGAGGTGGCTATGAAGACGATTGTTCCTCTGACTGACTTTACGGTTCATGATTTGGAAAAATACAATGCAATGACTGCGATGACAACGGCGCTGCCAAATTTACAACAAATCACGCTCGGTTATCTTTGTTCCCATGGTTACTTCTATCTTCATTTCGGTCTTGGACACAAATACGTCGATGGGGAGAAACCAGTTGAATATAGGGCTGCGGATACTGCCAACTGGACCACGCACGAGATCGATATCATATCCAACTTCAGAAAGTAGCGCAGCTTGAAAATTTGCAGTATTTCTCTGAATGGACCAAGAATGGACGATATCCATTTCTGTTTAATTTCCCTCTCCTCCAATTATTGACCATCAGCAAATGTGAGCATCCAAGGTGGGATCTAGAAATGTTGGCAGGGTTACCCTTGCTCAAAGAGTTGCACTATGAAGTAATCGTTGCCTAACCGGCAACATCAACAGTTTGAGGGTGCTCAAAGATACCCTTACAATGGTTGATCTACACAGCTGTCACAGTGATGTTGGAAACGTTATGGATCTTGCTGATTTTCCACACCTGAAAGAGTTGAATTTGCGTTTTACTGCCGTGACAGGTGATATCCGGGAGATTCATGAAAGTGATTCATCAGCTCTGGAGAGCCTCTCTCTCCCAAAGGGCATCTATGGTGGAATGGGCTATGAGTTTCAGCACATTACATTTCTGATGAACCGGATGTCATCAATACACTCTATTCTATGAGAGGTGCAAGAAGAAGTGCTGCCATGTCAGAGCTCTACCATTGAGATGCTGCAAGGCATTATCACAACCACATCTCCAAGGATTGTCAGGGAATCCTTTTGATTTTGAGTGCGTGACAGTGCATTACCCAACCGATTAGGATGCCCGGTGGTTTTGAGGTTGAGATTGGAAAGTTTGGATTGCATTGCAATTGGTAATCGAATGGAAGATTTGATCAAACAACAACTTACATCTGTTGGAAGAACCAAGGCTGATGATGCATGATAGGCATACCTACGTGAATGAAACACAGAGTACAGAGGTCCAAAGACAAAGATAAGGGGGTACCAGTTCCTACAAGGGTGGTACAAGTACAAACAACATAACAACTGCAAATAATAGTGGTTAAATGTTATTATATTTCAGTCAGATAATAAGAAAGAGGTCTTGGCCAGAAAGTCCAGAAGAAGTACCCCTGTACCTAATAAGTACATACTCTTACGATATGATACACACACCCACAATTCTATCTTTGGCATGCCAACTAGAGAGGGACCTGATTATTTTGTTAGTGCCGGATTGATGTGATGAATTCGTGTTGGCGAGGACTCCCATGCCAAAGCGTCACCCATAAAGTTTTCCGAATGATAGGTACTTATGTACTACCTTCAAAAAAATTAGGGTACTTTTAGGTACGTAGTTTTCAAGGTAGATAAGCGTTGGAAGAATTCAAATTTTGCGAACCCATCTCTTTGAGGCCACATCATTACTTAGACTTCGAACGCGCTTGTCCATGAATCGATGGAAAAAGGGAATAGGGTGCTTTCAGGTACTTTCATGGTAATGAAAAGGGTATGTATCTACGGTGATGTCAAGACATGATAACGCAAAGGGTAATGTCAGAACTAATCTACCTTCAAGATACTCATAGCTCATAGCGCGGAGCACGAGGAATGAATGAAGAAGCCGATGATAACATAATATTTTTCCACTTCCACAACACAATCTCATGCATTTCTTCAACAGTAAAACCATCATCTCTCTCGCATGTGGCGTCAGCCTCATCCCTTCGTCCGTTGCCCTAGTCGAAGTCACCCCCAAACCGGGGGAACCTGCTGCAAAGCAATTCGTCAACCCACTCATCGAAGATAAGCGAAACAATAAATCGTTCGGGAAACCTCAAGACCTTCCAGATGTCGTCGTCAAGTCTAAATATGAAGCGTTTGCGAATAAGAAGGGGGGGAAGGTAATTGCAGATAAGATCACTGGAAAGATTGCTTCGATCAGTCTGAAAGATCCTGTATTGCCAGGAAGTGGTGCCGGTAATCGTCTCTTGTGGACTGTTGGGACACATCACGACGGTCATGGTCCTCAAGACCATCGAATGTTGGCCGACTCAGCGGCCTCCGCCGTGAGGGACTGGGTCGTAGCCAACAATGATGTTATTGGGATTGATCCTGCCGAAATGGGT
>JALLBJ010000751.1:0-12946 GCA_036940105.1 Skeletonema potamos | reverse complement strand
TGAGCATGATATTCTTCACGTTCTTAGCACGGATAGATCCAGCACAAAGCATGGCGAAACCTGCTTGCATGAAGAAGACCATTGCTCCAGCAAAGAGGAGGTAGAACATATCAAGACCTTTGTTTGTGGTTTCGATCATCGCTTCAAGGTGTGTGAAGGACGTGGCTTCTGCGGACATTTTGTTTTGTTTTTACTTGCTATTGCTATTGATTTATTTTGGAAAGTGAATTATTCACTGAGATTAAATTTATGACATGTGTGTGTTGGTGTAGTATTACTGAGAAGAGTTTTATTCCAAATAAAGTTTTAATGGCTGTTGCTTACTACTTAACTAAACAAGTAGACAATGACTCGTTTCGCTTTCGCTTCATCAGCAGCAAGAACACCGTGAGCGAGCTGGTGAAGCATGTGAAACAACAACCATGTTCTCTTCCGGAACTTAACTTTGAATCACAGTTAGTACCATATCACACATGGCAAAGAAAACAAAAAATGTCCACCATGAGTAGAGTACATAGAGACGTCGGACACTTGAAGTTGTTGACTCGAATCCTCATAGACATCACGAGTTCCTACTGCAGACAGTCGACGATGCGACCGTTACGACGAATGCTATCCGCCGTTCCTTTCGGTACTTATGACGTAATCATAGGGCCAAAAAATTCTGCCAACAATCAGATCACAGCTCAAGCGCCCCATCGTTCCTCGCCTACCGCTTCTTCCCGTGTCTTTTGATATGCAAATCGGACTCCTCAATAGCAGCGACCCGAAGCCTGAGAGAGTTGCCACGTAGGTACTTAGGTACAGATGCGAGTTGAGTCGAGCGAAGAGAAGCGAACTCTGCTGTGGGGAATGGGTAACAAAACGATCGTAATGCATACCTCCTCCATTTTGTCAAGACATAAAACAAGAGTAAGAAATAACAACAAATCATCATCAACAACAAATCATGACAAGGAAGTTAAAGCCAGCTGTAGGAGCGGGTGGCAAGCAGAAGGCAAAGGCAAAGAAGAAGATTGCCGAAGAGGACAAGAGAGAATTCAACTGGAAGCACCACGACCATGGGGACAAGCAATGGCATGACAAGGTACATCGTCCTAAACCAATCGTTTGTGTGGAGAGTAAGGATGACCAAATAGGAGTTGATCTGGCTCACTTGGTTGAAGAAGACAAGAAGCACCATCATCATCCTCGTCATAGGGCGCACCATGAGAAAGAACATCGTACAGTGGCATACTAGCGTTGGGCTAGCTTCACCTTCACTTTTGTTGTCAAAAGAATTAAGAAATATCTGAAAAATATAGGAATACACTTGATTACTTACAATGTCAAATGTAATTTGATTATCTATACGATTATCTATACACCCATCTTTTGTATCAATGTAAAGGCGTCATCGCCACCCTTGTAATACTTATAAGTGTAAGGGTTGTTTTTCAAGCCACTTTCACTTCCTCCAAGCGCTCTTGGGCATCCGGTAACAGCTGAAATCAGTGCTAATGGCATTCCATCCTTGTCAAGTACCATTTGTGGTCGTTCTCTCCGCTCACACTTTATATTCGATCCGTCAGAGAATTGGATCGTTGTGTTGAAGGCCCCAACACGAGGTGAACTCCACTCAATGCCATCTCTAGACCAAGCATGTCCACCCTGTTGAAATTTTGGCACACATTTGTAAGGTAAAGCATTAAACAACATGTGATAGTTGCCACGATGGTCAACAAACACTGAAGGGTCTTCTCCAGTATGACTGATAATTGGATCGCCCGTTGATGGAAGACACTGTTCATTCTCAGATGGACACACTTGCATTGATATTCCCTCATCAGAACAAGTTGGTGACGGAATGTTCATTCCATCACCACGAAAGTAGAGGCGAGTTGATCCATCTGACATCAACAATGGTCCTGGATTTTGTTCAGGGGAAATGGTTATGGGATTGCCCCATGATTTGCCTTCATCTGTAGATATCATGCGTTCGATGGGCCCTGAAGGACCTGAAATCGAAAACAGGTGCCAATAACCTGTTGTAGGTGATACATGCACACTGGGATTATGATGCTCAGGTGGCAGCACCTCTTTTAACCGTTTGTACGGTCCATCAATGCCAGCAGAAGTCGCCTCGACTATTTGAGAATGAGTCTGCCAAGCACTCAAACCACATCTTTTCCGAACATTTGGGTCTACTTTGCATAGAATTTCACTAACAAACATGTGATAGAATCCTGTAGTTGCCGATTGAACGATAGATCCGCCCCAAGAAGTGTGTTGCTCGTTCAGATATCCAAGTCGAGCTTTGTTCACCGGTTGAAACTTCAAGTAGGAACAATCAACACCTTCGGCCCATGGATCGCACTGACATTGTCCCTCAGGCGTGCAAGTGCCAGCCAACGAACAGTCCCAGTCAGAGTTACATCTTCTTCCATTGCTAATCCATGTATTCAATACACCTTCTCTACCATTACCACACTGGCCATCGCAACTATCATCGTAATACACACCCTCTCCCTTGAACTGTGATTTAGGCGTACCAACCGCCATGATACACACTCCACCATCATCACATCTATACTCTGGTGGAGCATCCGGATTTCGTACTCTACATGGTCCACCCGTATGCCCATTTGTTTTTATCCCTCCTCCATTATCATTGGCACAATACGGTGCAGTGCCAGCAGTCTCGTGACATCCATCTGGACATTCAAACAATCCCATCAGACCACCCTTGACTCTACAAACGTCTCCGTGGTTTGTTTCATAATCGTGACGTTCAAGTTCGTATTTTGTATTGAGACATGGATTCCAACGTTTCTTGCGATGCTTGTCTAACTTGATATCATCTAAAATTTGTTGCTGTTCTAATAATTGTTCTTCTCTCGTTGACTTTTGCCTCTTGGTGGTGGTAGATGATAATGCTAATTCGTCGTCACTATCATAATTAGTTGATGGTTGTTCTTTGTGATCTTTTTTCTGCAGGTTCATATTGACATAGGAACTTCCCGCCTTGATAATCTTACTTGAAGTATCGTTTGTTGGTGTTGCATCATCATCATCATCAGGCTGAAATGTTATCCAATAAGTTACAACAAAGACCAATACAATTGCTAGATACAGTAACAGACGTTGATTTCGCCGATGCCGTTCATGTGGTTCTATAAGTTGCACCGACGGTAATGACGATGATGATGACGATGATCTTCGATTACTATAACTGCCTCTTCCACTTCGCGGTATATTGATATTGACATCGTATCGTTCAAAGAGTCGGGAAGAAGAGGTTCCGCGTCGGCGGTCATTATTATTTGCACTATAACTCATTAAGCATTGGTTGACCGCCGCACCACACCGCAACTGCCACCAATAATGATGGAACCGCTACCAAGCGCTGCGGCCATCATCGACCGCTCTGACAGTATGGCAAGTTGATCGATACGTGAGTACCTAAGTATTATGGTACCCTATTTTCCGAAGACTTTCCGATTGTGACTCTTTTCTCCTGCTCTTTTCTCTCTCGGCAAAAGGCAAATGGCGCGTCATACCTTTTTCGTCGTCATCACTACTTTTATCACTTCTTCCGTTGCGTTCACATTGCTGACTCCGAATCCTTATTATCCTTTTCACCATAAACAAGCCTGTCATTTGCGTGGTTGAAACTCGTCTATGCAGCCATAACTTTGAGTTGGAACAACTCGGTTGAGTACGTCACCATAATATTTTGAAAGCGCAAGCAGCAATATAATCATGCGATTTTCAACAACAGCGGCAGCGGTGGCTGTGGCCATCTCATGTTCTTCGCAGACGAATACATTGGCTTTCGTCTCACCCAAACAACACCGCGCTACACCCACAACAGCAATTGATACTAGAACTATACTTCATGCATCTCTAATCGATCAACTCTCAACACTCAATTATGATGGCTCTTTTATTGGTAAAACTGCCGCGAAGATGTCTACATCTGTTGCCGATATTGTAGCATCAGGAGCACCATCGGATGCATCATCTCAAGCAGTCGTCGACGCTACCACAACTCCCGCAAGTATATTCGGCTCACTATCCAACTTTATCGAATCTCCTCCCATCGGGGCTGCAACACAAATGATCGAATCTGCATTGACAGCAGTTGATGCTTACGAAACCATATTTGATGATCAACTTAGTAACTCTCCACTCGTCGGTGCAATTTGGGATTCTGCCAAGGAAATGTTGGGGCCCATCTTTGACACACTTATTCATCCAGATTTGCCCCCCTCGGTAACTCTTGTGATTACATCCTACATTACCTATACGGTCATTAGTGCAATTTTGAGTATTGGACAAGAACCACCGCCCAACTCTCCTTATCCAATGAATAAATATGATGCTATTGGTGCCAAGAAGTATTTTGATAACAAATTTGGTATGGTCGTTCGCCGAGCAATTGAGGTGTCAATCCTAAGTGGAACATTCTTACTCAAACTTGCGTCGGATTCCATCTCGGGGAAGTTAGATGACAACGCTGATGTACGAGCTGGAGAATTAAGTGTACTATTGACCAAACTTGGACCAAGCTTTATCAAAATTGGACAATCACTATCAATTAGGACTGATTTGTTAAGTCCAGCATATGTCCGGGGGCTGAAAACATTGCAAGATCAGGTCCCACCATTTTCAACAGTTGAGGCAAGGGAGATTATTGAAAGCGAATTGGGAAGTAGTATTGAGGAGATATTTGTGGAGTTCCCACCTGAGCCTATCGCCGCGGCAAGTTTAGGTCAAGTGTACCGTGCCAAGATTCGTGGTCAGAATGGGGAAGAGGATCGTTGGGTTGCTGTGAAGGTACAGCGTCCTAACATCATGAATCAGATTGCTCTTGATATGCATCTGATTCGTGATGTTGCTCCATTTTTGAAGAGGACCTTCAATCTTAATACTGACATTGTGGGTGTGGTTGATACGTGGGGAGCAGGCTTTGTGGATGAGTTAGATTACATTGAAGAAGCAATTAATGCCAAGACATTCATGGAGAGCATTCAACGCACACCGTTGAGTGGTGTAGTGTTCTCACCAGCAGTGGTTGATGAGTTGACCACACGTAAGGTTCTTACAACGGAGTGGGTAGTGGGTGAAAGGTTAGATAAGAGTGCCAAAGAAGACGTTACCATTCTCTGCAGTATTGCTATGAACACGTATCTGACAATGATGCTTGAGACTGGAGTGCTACACTGTGACCCGTAAGTGCCTGATGTCATATCATATTCTTCGTTTTCTATCAAATATTCGTCGTACTCACATCTTTCTGATTACATTACCATTTATTGTACAGGCACCCTGGTAACTTATTGCGCACAACTGATGGAAAGTTGGCCGTACTTGGTAAGTGTCTGATGTCATATTTCTTTGTTGTTTGGAATAAGATTCGTATCTCACTATCAAGTAATTTAACTTACTCGCTATATCACTATCGGATAGATTGGGGGATGGTTACTCGCCTCGATCCTGATCTACAACTTACTTTGATTGAACACATGGCGCACTTAACCAGCGCAGATTACGAGGAGATTCCAAAAGATTTGTTGCTGCTTGGATTCATCCCAGAGAGCAAATCTGATTTGATAAAGGATAGCGGCGTTGTAGAGACATTGGCTGAAATATACGGAGCTTGGACTGCCGGAGGCGGTGCAGCAGCCATCAATGTGAACAAGGTCATTGCTGATTTGCAAGATTTGACTGCAGAGAAAGGAAATCTGTTTCAAATACCTCCTTACTTTGCATACATTGCCAAGTCGTTTTCTGTTTTGGAAGGTATTGGTTTGAGTAATGATCCAAAGTACTCCATTATCAACGAATGTTTGCCTTATGTCTCGAAGCGTTTGTTAACAGACAAGTCGGAGAGAACTGGGGGTGCTCTTTCTACTTTCATCTTCGGCCCAGATAAAAACAAAGAAGATCGTATCATTGACTACGATCGCGTTGAACAACTTGTGAGTGGTTTTGGGGATTACACTACATCAGCGTCGGGTGAACTGCTCGGCAAGAACTCAACTCGTGCCGAAATTATTGAAGGCCTAGCCGACCAAGTATTGGATCTACTTGCATCCGAGGAAGAGACCCCATTACAGCAGATTTTTATTGAGCAACTTGCGAAAATCATCACTTCGTCGTCAAGGACAGCTTGGTCGAATCTGCGTGAGAGAAGCGGTGTATTGTCAAACGGACGCACTGTGCTAGGGACTCTGGTTGATCCACTAGGTGTATTCCGAACTAGCCCCGTCATTCGTGCAAATGCGTTAGATGAGCGCACAGTAGAAACAACTAGGAATCTCCTCAAACTTCTGACGAGCACAACAACTTCAGGATCATCTGCTTTGGATGTGTCCACTCTCACCAACACAGAAATTGTCGAGATAAGTTCGATCATCGTGCGGAAGCTATGGGAGAAACGCAGTGGTGTATTTGCAACAAGCAATCGTCTTGCGATGCAATTGTTACAGCTCACTGCCAACAGGCTGGAGCGTGGAGAACGTGAAATTCTTGTTGTTCCCACTGGAAAGGCGGACGAGCCGGTTGAAAATGACGGAGCAATCCATGTAAAAAATGAATCAAGCAAGAATAAAAGTGTGATGAAACCGAAAGCATCAAGCGATCGATTAGCTGTTGCGAGAAGAATATTGGAAACAGTCGAGCAGTAAGTTGGCAGTAACAAAATAGTCGCATATAAGGAGAATCTCTACATTAAAGTTGTTTTTCGTTCGTCTACATATTAGTTGTTATTCCGTTGTTATCCGTCAACTGGGGCTGCGTCACTGGGGAGAAATTTCGAAGTATTGAGCAGTATCATCATGAAAGGGGTAAAAGTTTCTATGCCTTGCTTCGTTGTCTATCTGTCGCTGTTGCAATTATTTTGCTTTTTTGCTTGGTCGTCATAGGGATGGGATGGAACTTGACCCCACAATAGGGTCGACTCACCGGTCCTTCTTCACTCCGGCCACTCTCGTGCATCGAAAGACAATATGATATCTACCTCCAACCTCCAGAGATAGTCCGCGATGCGACACACTTCGCCCTCACTTCGCCACCTAGATACTCGTTTCCTCACCAGAGGAAGCGAGAGGCGACGATAGGCGACGATGCTACTTATGAATCACCACCATGTTCAGCAGTTTGGTTTTGCACAACGTGCTATTTTCTTCTCTGTTGTTATTTCTGCTGCGCGAATCGCATCGGTAACAAGACTATGAGGACCCAACTAGAGTTGCCATAAATAAAGAGGCCGTATGATCTGCTTACAGCAATATTCGCGTAAACAATAGGAGTATTATGGTCGTTGGCATAAGCGCAAAAGGGGGGTGTCGAGTCTATGCAATCAGTTCATTGCTGATAGCTTGTGTCAGAGTAGGGTCATCACTACCCTACCAAAGCATGAGCGATGGCGGCTCATCACATTCTTCTACGAATGCAAACCGATTCCATGATGAAAATTTTAGAATGCAATCGGTAGAATCTGTGGCATCAGCTGTACGATCATCCTTACTGCAGGATTCAAGACGAGGTACTGCACAAGATGTGTCTTCGTCTATAAACAAACGACGCATACGAAAAAAACGGCGTCGGAACGAAGCTTCGTCGTCTTCACCCCACAGCAAGGAACGAGATCTCATCGTTGGTGGATCGATTGCGACGCCGGGTCGTTTTCCATACTCAGTGAGTCTGCAACTCGAAGAAGCTATAGATAATCGAGAGAACGGTCAAGATGAACTCATAGACGTGCACGCATGCGGTGCAACGCTAATTGCAATGGATGTGGTCTTGACAGCAGGCCATTGTGGCTATCAAGAACTTCGCCTCACTAATGGACAAGAGGGTAATAATATCAATATTGGCGAAAAACCTAGGCAACGCTTCTATGGAGCAGATGTGGGCGCTTACAATCTACAGAATGGTTATAGTGGAACTGCAGATACAGTCGACAATTTACTATTTGAAAGATTGATCCTTCATCCGAACTATACGGGGTATCAACCGGCGAGGGATGGGGATAGTGAGTTAAATTTACAACATGATGTGATGCTGGTAAAACTCTATGGCGGATCTGACAAACAAGTTGTTAGATTACACAATCCAAATACCGATTCTGAACTGGAACTTTATGAAGAGATGGTGGTGACCGGATGGGGTGATACAAATCCAGACTATGGTGAACCTGATTTTCCAGACATATTGCACTATGCTTCTGTGAAATATATCCCAAATGACGTTTGTGACGATTTCAATGGTTTTACTTACGTCGAAGGAAACGATCAACCGTTGTATTTTGATTACACCGGGAAACTAAGTGAAGATATGATGTGCGCCATCGATTGGGGTGGTCAAGATGCATGCCAAGGTGATTCTGGCGGCGGTCTGATTCGTTTAGGCAGTGCTGGTAATGGAAGAGATGATGTTCAAATGGGGATTGTCAGCTGGGGTGTCGCATGTGGCGACTCAGATTTCGCTGGCGTCTATTCCAGAATCTCAGAACATTATGACTGGATACGCGACAACGTCTGTGAGATGTCGGATAATCCTCCCCAATACATGAATTGTCCCATCAAGCCATACCCTCCTGGAAGGATTGACTCTCCTCCAGTAGAAATCACAATCACCATCAAATTTGATGAGTATCGAGGCGAGTCGGGGTGGCTTCTCGAATCTATACCAGATTTTCGGAACGTAGCTTTCAGGCCCTTTGGATCATATTCTTCAGCATTGTCCGTGGATGAAAATAACTCAATATCTGAAACACTACGGCTTCAATCGGGTAGATTTTATCTTCTCACTATGATGGATGAATTCTCAGACGGCTTTTGTTGTGATTTTGGAAGAGGTTTCTTTCTTGTGGAGGCGTCTCATGAAAGGAACCCTATTGTTCCAACAACATTGGGATTACTCTGGACAAAATATACACTGCGCCGAGCATTCTTTGTCAGTGAGCCAGACGATGCCGGTCCAAATCCTCCTACATTTGTCACAATCGTTCTGACACTTGGCTTGCAAGGCAATCCAAGCAAGTTTCTCTATTTCGCGATGGAGAACACTCAGTATGATGTAATGATGCTATATGAGATCCAACCATTTGTTATTGCGGCGTCTGAATCACGCGTCAGTGAGAGTGGAGCGGTCTACTCTCAAGTGTATAAAGTACCCGTATTTGATGCCGAGTACGGCGAGCAAAGATACAACATCATTTCTTATGATGATAATGAAGGAGCGTCGAAGGCAAGTTTTGAAGTGTATTTGGGTGAAGTATCTCCAGCTAATTTACTATTAGCACAGAGTGGGAACTACGGTAAAAGCAAAAACGTGGCGAGGAGCTTTGTGTTGTTCAATGGCAACGATCCTTCATCCCCCCGCTTCACAACAGAATATGATGTGCAGAATGCCGCTCATTCTTCAATGTTCATTCGAGATACCATTCTTTCTGTTTCATTTCTATTCATGGTATTCACATCTTTATGACACAATTAATGCATAATAACGTTAGATGATAAACAAAGAATTAGTACTCAAGAATTATCTGCTTGGGGCAAGCCTGATCTTGGACAACTTGCCCTCTGCTAACGTTAGAGAATGGAGGCATCTCTCTTAACAACAACGAAAACAGCATCTAACATGCATATCCTACATTGTTTCTTCCATGGGCATCGTGGACGGGCCCGCTGTAGGACGACTCCTCTGCATCGTAAAACAGCTCCATATGTACGGCAGACCCCGAGGGATGCACATGGTTAGAGGTACTTTTTCCTCCATCCTCATTCATCGTGTCATTGGAGTCCTCTGCAAACTGTTGCTCCCACTTTGCTTCGAGACCACCAACTTCCATTTGACCGAGGTTCTATGGCAGAAGTAGTGACGAAGGTTATAAATATTAGAACAATGACGAAAGGATACACAGAATTTCTCTTACTGAGAATGAGCAAATCCATACCTTGTTCTCAGCAGCAAATTTCGCACGGAGCCCTTGAAGAATATTTCCCAACTCCTTCCTTTCCTCCAAAGCAACATGGACCTGTTGCTCCGCATCCAGAATATCCTTCAATCCCTCCGTGAAATTTGCAGAAATCTCCGTCCACGCGACATTATTCATCTCATCGGCGCAACTCCCTCCTCCAACGCCAATCTCACTCATCAACGCTGCCAATTTCGTATCGACGAGAGATAGTACCGTCTCCCCCTCCAACAGTCGGAGCAAACGCTCATTCTCACGCTGATTCAAGAGAAAATCTATCTCGTGAAGATTCGACTCCATCTCCTTCACAAACTTCGCTTTCTCCAAAATCTCATCCGCTTCCAATCCCTGCAGCTCGTTCGTCATTTGAATAATCGCTTGATGGTCCGATGCCATTGCCTGACGAAGACGAAAATGTTTCTCCTCCTCAATTTTCTTGTTGCGGATTTCTTGCCCGAGCTCGTTGGCAATGTTGCGCAGTCGTTCTTCGAGTTGGAGCTGAGTTAGGCGGACGTTCTTGAGTTTGTCCTCCTCCAAGCGGCGTTGCCGATCGTAGGTGCGGGCCTCATTTTGGAACTTTTGGGTCTCTTGTTGAAGGCCGTTGAAGTACTGAATGTGCTGGCTGTTCATGGTTGAGTTGATGGAAATGGAAGCGGCTATTATGCGTTGCTTTGTCGAAGTGCCTTGCTGTAAGTCGTGAATGGCGAAACCCGCTACATACCCGCCGCTTTCTCGCGTGTGGCAGACACTTTTTAGCGTGTAGTGCAATGCTTGCTCCACACAAAACGGTTCCAATACACAACGGTTCCAATATTCAATACCTTCCATACCAATAATTTTACCAACACCAACATCAGTAATGAACAGTCCAGTAGAACTTTCCCTCGACATGAATTTGGACAGCCCCTCCGCTGCCGCGGAAGTTGTCGATGGAGGAAGCGGAGGCGGGATCGGGATGGATTGTGACGATGACGCGAATAAGACGTCTTCTTCGACGGTTGGCATCATGATTCATCGCGCTGGAAATCAACGCGAGGGATATCATCACGGTGACAACTCTTCGAATGATGATGGACAACATAATGTCGCTAGTTTTGAGAAGAACTCTTCGTTCAGCGCCGGAAGCGGCTATAGCGGTATCGACGCAGCAAACTCTAACAATGCGAACCATGGTGCAGGACTGACACTGTTGATAGAGGGATGGAAAGATGAACTTTTTATGATGCGTGTGAACAATGCTATTTTGTTGGATGATTTGGTCAAGGTGGGGGCAAATGTGTAGACGAGATGAGATTTCAAGTGGATGTGATGATGGATATGATGGGTCTGAATGATTATTCGTGGTGGATTGCCCAATGTTCGATTCTAGTGAAGATTTGGTGATAGAGTAATACAATACTGTAATAGAGCAACGCGTCTAATTGTTGATAGGGGAGACATCACTATACGCAACATATCAGCCGAGAGAGGAGAAAACAGATCCTCTCTAGGCTCTCCCACAGACAGAGAAAGGCTCCACGAGCCTTCGTTTCTCGCATTGGGGGCAATCTGCAGCGACTACCGATCCACCAATTCAACGTGCCGTTTCTAACAATGACAGCGATGAAGAGGAGCCCACCAAACGGAGGCGCGGGCAAAAAAGGAGTGGGGCATCTGCTTCTTCCGTGTCAAGAGATGACGAACATGCTGCCGCCTCTTTGCTCTCTTTGTCTCTGAGTTTGTCCTGAGTACTGAGGATTCTCGCATTCCCAGAGGTTGTTCGTCTCGGCAACGCCGCTATCAAACAACGGGATATCCAACTTGGCGTCAACGCACTCTCGGACGAATGCATTGTAGAGGAGAAGACAAACTAATGATTTAGCTATTACCTATTTCAATACTGAGGGAGGGGATCCAATCAACAACCCCCCTCTCTACTTGATATTGTGCTCGTGGAAGAAACGGAGAACCACGTTCACATCTAGTTTGACCTTTCCAGACGACACTGTGGTCAGTTGAGACCTGTTCTCCCACGCCTTTCCGAAGATTACAGCCTCGTCCAAAAGACACGGTGGCGTCCTGCCGAGGAAAAACTCCTCCAACCTCTCTCGGATGGTCCCATTTGGCTTCCAACAATTGATTTCTAATTTATGTTGTCCAGGGTTGGTGGGCAAATGTGTGAAGCCGTATCCCGCGAGCAAGGAATGACCGTAGGAGTCAAGTGTCCATACTTGAACAATGATTCTAGGCCACTCGCGAATACTAGTGGAGGCAAAGTGAACGTCGATTGGATGGTTCCAAACAGAGGACGCTGTGTACTGTGTTTGGCTGGAGTCTTCTCCTTGGAGCAAGGACCATGACTTGCCCCATTCGATGTACCTGATAATGTGAGATGATGAATGTGAGATAGATGACAAGAAGGCATACCGGTGTGAAGCAATATCCATAGCCACATGTATATACTCTCACCATTTGCAAGAAACAAAAGTCCCTTTGAATCCAATGCCCTCGCAAATCTCTCCAATGAAGTGAACCTCTGGGACGTCGTCCACGGCTCTACGAAGTCGATGTGAGAATCGTTTTCTGAGCTTCTCTTCGGGTGTTGGACGAATTCGAGACGCGAGTGTAGGCGGGGTCTTCGTGTCATTGTTGTCGATAGAGGAATGCCGAACGGGGCGTGACGAACGCAAGAGGGGGGGGGCGGAGGCGTTGTTTCGTGGAGAATCACGATACTTGGTTTCCTCAACGGAGTCGTCCTCTTTTGAATCATGTTTGGATTCATCCAGGTTGAGCCGCCGCCTGTGGTAGATTCTCCTGCTGCTGCTTTCTTCAATCACGCCCTCTTCAAGCTTACACTCTTGGTCGTCGGCGATAGTCATCATTGTCAAGATGGGAGGAGCAAGAAGACGAGAGAGCGCAAGAGATAGTATGACTGTTGAAACTGCGCTTGGCGACTGTTGGTGACTTGGTTTTGGTGAATGGGCTATTGTTCCAATTGAG
>JALLBJ010000750.1:0-12952 GCA_036940105.1 Skeletonema potamos | reverse complement strand
CGTTGGGACATCTCTAGTTGGGATTACATATCATTAGCTACTTTCCCGCTCTCCCTTGGGCGATAGAAGAGGTAGAGGAGAAATCTGGAGATAAGTGAGAGGGTGCAGATGGGTGAATCAATTTTAGAATTATCACTTTTAGATCTAACAGTCACGGTTGAAGTGATTGCAGCAGATGCGATGTATCAGAGATACGTAGGAACATGTAGACTGCTCATGACTCACCAAGATCGCGAGGAGGTACGTTGCACAATCTACTAACAAATTTGACAGACACCATGATGAAGCTCGCCCTCGCCGCCGCCCTTGCTGGCTCTGCCGCCGCCTTCGCCCCCGCCCAACAAGGGTCGGCAATGAAGACATCTTTGGATGCCATGCCCGATCGTATGTGGGACAAAATGGTTGACAAGACACAGCGTTCTAAATCGATGCCTTTCCTCCCCCGTCCTATCAACCTTGACGGATCTTATGTTGGAGATGTTGGCTTTGATCCCTTCTACCTTTCATCTATTCCTAAGAACTTCGCTGGCTTCATCCAGCCTCCTTCTTGGGAGGATGTAGAGGGAATTTCTACCATTTACTGGATGCGTGAGGCTGAGCTAAAGCACGGACGCGTTGCCATGCTTGCATGGGCCGGCTGGCTTGCCACCGATGGTGCCTTTGGGCCTGTTCCTCTTCGATTCCCTGGATCAATTTACCAAGATGTGCCTGACTCCTACCACGCTCATGACATCATGGTTTCACAAGGATCTCTCGGATTCATGCTCTTTGTTGTTGGTTTCCTTGAATTCTGCACAAGTGCTGTACTCGTTGAGGTTGCCAAGGGAGAGAGTGATAGGGAGGCTGGCGATTTCAAGCTTGATCCTCTTCAATTCCTTAAGGGCAAGTCTAAGGAGCAAGTTGATGTGATGAAGCTTAAAGAGCTTCAGAATGGCCGTGCAGCCATGATGGCCTTTGGTGGAGTTGCCACCCAAGCCGCTCTTGGTGGAACCGAGTTCCCATACCTCGTACCATATGCTGAGAACGGTCTTCCAGCAGTCGATTTCACTTGGTAAATAACTTATACGGTCTAAGAGGCAAGTCCCACCACTTCTCCTTTCTTCATCACAAAGCGATACCAACATCCTCTTCGCTCGAACGAAAGATGTGCCGACGAATATCAGGTTCAATACCACCCCGGGCACTCATTTCGAACTACTTCTTGTGTAGTATCTCAGGTCAAGGCCCATATGGCCGGAAAGAATGATCTTTAGTTGGCTCATTCTTCAATCCAATATCATAATAGATTGATCGACTCGGTTAACAGTTTAAATAATAAGTATTAGCTGTACTCAGTAACATCTGGGCTCTACGGGTCCTTGGCAGTTATATTTTAATTGAAGCCTAAAAAAATAAAACAACTGCTGGGTAGTTACTTATGGTCAGGACCAGCATAGCTTCAGGCCAATAAAGCAAGGCAGCGCCAGCCAAGGTGCAGGCCGAGGAGTGAGCGACGACCAAAGTGGTATATATCGTACCACTACGCTTGCTACCTACCTAGGAAACAGTCTGCGCGCTTCACCTCCTGGCCTCCCTCAACCTTCGTTGTCGTATTATTCAATTGTTTTTTTCTGGCTGTTATTGGCTTTGCTGCCCGCTATCGCCAGTAGAAAAAAAACAGGTAGTCTTCGAGGCATTGGCCACGGTAATATTTTTTCATAGAGATCATAAATAATCACAATGGTAAGTCTATGTGAACCTCTGCGTTAAGTCCATTAATTCGGTCAATTCAGGCTCGCAATTTACGGCGCTTTTCGGCGGCATTGGGCCTGCAACCGTGATGTGTTGGATCATGTTATTGGGGTTGTTACTATTTTGAGGGAAGCCACAAATCGTGGAGATACAGTATTGCCGTTTGATAGTTTCCGCTGAAAATTCCCTTAGCCGAAAAAAAGATGCGGAGAACTGCTCCTCGAGAGTGCACATAATGTGCTAAAACCACAGAGAGTTTGTTGTCGCGATGGTTGCACCATCTTTGAAGTGATTAATTATCAGAACATTCCCTCGTCCTTGTCATCATTTCTAACCTTTGCGACTCAATCACGTATTTCCCATCACCAAACAATTATGCAAAATATAGGCGGCTCAGCAGGAAATGCCAGAGTTCAAACTCATCCTCGTCGGTGACGGTGGAGTTGGAAAAACTACCTTCGTTAAGAGGCACTTGACTGGAGAATTCGAAAAGAAGTATGTTGCCACTCTCGGTGTTGAGGTCCACCCTCTTGTCTTTCACACCAACAGAGGGCCTATCAAATTCAATGTCTGGGATACCGCCGGACAGGAAAAGTTCGGAGGATTGCGCGATGGATACTACATCCAGGGCCAATGCGCCATCATAATGTTTGACGTCACTTCTCGTATCACCTACAAAAATGTTCCCAACTGGCACCGTGATCTCACCCGCGTCTGTGAAAATATCCCAATTGTTCTCACCGGTAACAAGGTAGAAATCAAGGACCGTAAGGTTAAGGCCAAGCAAATTACCTTCCATCGAAAGAAGAACTTGCAATACTATGACATTTCGGCCAAATCAAACTACAACTTTGAGAAGCCATTCCTTTGGTTGGCGAGAAAGTTGTCGGGAGACAATCAACTTCACTTTGTTGAGGCTCCTGCCCTTCAACCGCCTGAATTCCAGTTCGATGAGGAAACCAAACAGAAATATGAGGCTGAACTTGCCGCTGCTGCTGCTATGCCGTTGCCCGAGGATGACGATGAGGATCTTTAGATTGGCGTCGTGAATTTTTGTGGAAAAGGCAATCAGGGGTTAATGTTAGTGGGGGTGCCGTTTCAGTGTGTGCCAGCGCACTACGGAGGATATGATGTGGTTCTGATTGATTCAACAAAATCATGTGGAAAACAAAACAAATCTTCTTCTGTAGTGTTTACCATTTTAGTTCATAGAAGCAAGAAGTAACAAAAGAGCTTTTTACAACACGTGTGTGCACTTCTTTCTACATTGCGCTATATTCCCTCTCAGCACAAACGCGTGCTCCCCGGAGCCCGACATCCTCATTCATCACGGCGAATAGAGGGATCGATGCGATCAACCCAGTCAAGCGACCCTTGTCCAAATATGCCTTCATAAAGGGACTGTCCTCGCCTTGAATCGTACCGATATTCTTCGGAGTCAAACCACCAGTCACAAACATGCCACCCAAGGGAATGAACTTGAGTGCGGCATTTCCGACTTCGGCTCCGTAGGCAGCACACATAATCTGAACTGCTTGCTGTGCCAAACTGCCTTCTGAATCGGAGTTCACACCAACTACACGACCCTGCTGGTCGCCAGCAGTCAAAAATTCTTGGTGCACTCTTTCGTCCACTCTTTCAGGAAACTTTTGAGCTAAAAATTCATAGACATTTGCCAATCCACGACCTGACACAACACGTTCCACTGAAATTCTATGATCACAAGAAAATTTAACCTTGAGATAATCTAACAACTCAACTTCGAGTGGTCCTCTCGGAGCAAAGTCGGCGTGTCCACCCTCGGATGGGTAGCATTCATATCCCAAATTTGTCGCCAAGCTGGATTTGGTTAGAAAGCACTCTCCAAGGCCAGTGCCTGCTCCTACGCAACAGATTGGTGCAAGGTCATTCATCCTTGCTCTGGAACCTGGTAAGAGTTCAACCACCTCCGTGTCCAAATCCAAATCTAATACGCCATATCCCTGACCGACAAAGTCATTCACTAGTTTGCATCTCACAACCAAGGCAATCAGTCCGTCTTGGCACTGTTCAATCTCATTACCATCAATGGATCCACCTCTTACACCAAGGTTAACCATGAAAACGTCATTATGCATCGTTACAGCTCCCGCAGTGGCAAGACACGCCACAACTTGTACATTAGACAATAATTCTTTCTGTCCCAGTGCCTTCCACTCATCTACTTCGTCGAGACACTTTTCCAAGAATGGTTTCAAGGTTGCATGATGATATGTAGGCGCAGTCTCCAGTTCCGTTTCGTTGGAATATATGTGCACTAGAATAGGATCCCTCTGCCCTTGGCGGTGAAGTGCAAACCTAGAGTTCGTGCCACCAATATCACCTGCGAGTATGTATGTTTGTTTGCTGCAGGAGCTACTGTGCGCCATGGCTCGCTGTCCATACAAGTTAATGTTGTAGAAACAAAGATAGATATTTTGTCGGATAATATTTTGGATTTTGGATTTTGCTGGTATGGTGGGCTCAGAATATGTCTGATCGACCCCCCAGCCCCCGCCCATGAATCAAATTCACTTCTTTCGTTCTACTTACGTATGTAGCTACCATAAGTATGTTTCAGCACGTTTTCTTTCCGGAGTTGTGTCGTTTCATTTTCCGTGTCCGTCTTCTTCCGCATGGATAATGGTGAAAATGGCCTATTACGACCTACGACTAGACATAACTCCGTAACTACATGGTTTTAAACACTATTTCCAGCGGCTCATTAGGATCTATTGATACCTTGGTCGCCTCATAACTCCTTCGAAGTGGCTATTATTTTGGCATACAGCAGTCCATAATTTTCGGCAAGATGGACAATCTCGACGACATCGATGATATCTTCAACCTTGACCTCGATTCAATATTCGAGGAGGGTCCGGATCAGCTCAATCTTACCAGCTCTCCAGGAGGTTATGATTCTCTCTCCACCTCTTTTGCTCCAGAATTGACCGGCGGCGTTGGTGACTATGGTGACACGGCTACCTTTTCATCCTCGTCGCTTTTGTCAGCACCTCCGCGGCCGAGCAGTGCCAGCAATGGACCCCAACTTGTGTCTAAATCTAACTGTTCTAATTGCACAACCATATATCGTTCTCATGATACGGGCATCAAAGTAATTGATCAAAATCCATCCACTTCATCGAACGTCCAGCAATCGATGCAGAAATTGTTACATGAAGAAACTGTCTCTAAATTATTACTCTCGCAATGCAACAACCATCGTCAAGTAATCGAGGTCAGTTCCTTCAATGATAGCCCGGCACTATACTTCAAGTGGGAAAACGGAATAACATGTGAAGAATGGCTTGACAAGGTGCAGCAGATCCACCCACAAGGAGTCGAGTTCAACGTTCGTCTCCGTGCCGCGATGGCAATTTCCAAAACATTGAGCCAGTTCCATCAATGTTCCGTGGCGTACAATTCTCTATCACCTAAGAATATTGTCTTGACGCCCTTTGAGGGGGATTATGTTGCCAAGTTCATTGATCTTTCGGATGCTGTGATTTGTAATGATGAGCAGACTTTCAAGGAAATGACGGCGAAGGATTTGACATCATTGGGGTCGATTTTCGATCAGTTGTTCCAGACTGACGGTGGAGGAGGGTCTACCAATGAGGGAGATGGTGGTGGTTTAGGGGAGTTCACAAGCCTTAGACGAGTTAGTGTCAATTCGGATATGTCTGATAATAATCGTAATGTGAGAAAGCGTGGGAAGCAGCGTACACCTGGTGAAGGTCTCCCACTCTATTTGGGAGCGATGATAACCACCCTTCTCATGAGCGGCGATGTTGATTATGATGCTTCGCAGTTGCGCTATGAATCTGCCAATGATGTTTATGAAGATTTAAAGGCCTTGGTAACACAAAATATAGGCCATCGTCGGAGCAGCAGCTTAAAAGGGGCTGAGTTAGATCACGAGGTCATTATCCACAACCGTTTGAAGTTGCCAAAGGATTTGTTCTACGGGAGACAAGTGCAAATGTCAATGATATTGCATCTGTTGCAATCATCAACAAATCTTGGTAATCAGCCATTAATGGCTCTTATCGCTGGGTATCCCGGGACTGGGTGAGTTTAGAAGATAATAATTTTGTGAGGCGTTTTGTTACTTCACCTTTGACACTGGTGTTTAAACTTTCAACCCGTCGCAGAAAATCTACCCTCGTCAACCAAATCAAGAAGCCTCTCGCCGATAAAAATGGATGCTTCATTGAAGGGAAATTCGATAAATCTGCTCGTCCCGACAAAGTGCTAGCATCCGCACTTGACTCTTTCTTTGCAGGTATTAACGCATCAAATGCTGGAGAGAACGCATACATGTCAATGCGATGGCGTATCAACGATGCGATAGGATCCGGTGTCAGCTGCTTATTTGACGTCATTCCAAGTCTGCGGAAATTTATGGATGACGGTACTGAAGTTGATAGGACAGAAGGGCGAAAGATTGGTGGTAACGTGATGGGACAGAGATTAAAGTATATGTTTTGCAAGCTGATTAGTGCTATTTCTTGTCGTTCTCAACCATTGGTGCTGGTACTAGATGATTTACAGGTAAGTGTCTGTTCGTGAGTGGGGATCACTTTAACACACAATCTCTCTGACATATTGTATTACACGTACTTCCATTCAGTGGGCTGATGAAATGACACTAGGTGTAATTAGGATGCTCATGACAGATCCTGACATCCATTACTTTTTGTTCCTTGGCTGTTACCGAGAGAACGAAGTGAATGAGTCGCATATGCTATCAGCAAATCTGAACGATATCCGCGAACAAGGAGTCAACTTCATGACAATAAAAGTCGGCGCAATAGAGAAGGAATCTGTTAATGCTCTGATCAGCGATGTAATGTGTTTGCCACCAAGTCTCTGCCGACCATTGTGAGTTGAACAAACAGAAACAGAAGAGAGCCCTCATCCACATTATGACTTTGTTTTGCTCATTGTTACTTTTGTCGTATTTTCGTTTTAGGTCAAACGTTGTGCATCAAAAGACTGGTGGCATCATCATGTTTATTCTACGACTCTTGACTTCGCTCAATGATGAAGGCTTAGTCTGGTACAGCATGAGTTCTCATCGATGGATGTTTGATCTACAGAAGATTGAGCTAAAAGAGATGTCCGAAGATGTCGTAAAACACATGACAGAGCATATGAGTCGCCTTCCCAGAAAAATGCAGATGGGCCTCAAGCTGTGTGCTTGCCTTGGCCCGAACTTCGACGCAGCCATTATTGAAAAGTCACGAAAGGATTTCAACGTTGGCGATGACTTCTTAGAATCATCCGTTGATAATGGATTTCTACAGACCAAAGGTGACTCAGGTTATTATACATGGGCACATGATCAAGTTCAGCAGGCAGCGTACGAGTTGATACCTCTGCAAAAAAGGGAAAAGTTCCACTTGCTTATTGGTTCCAAGTTGTTGCTGAGCACATCTTCCTCTGAACTGGAAAAGTTTCTCTTTTATGTCGTTGACAACATGAACAGAGGTTTGAATTTAGTTGACAATTACCACCAGAAGTATGAACTGGCAGAACTAAATTTGAAAGCTGGCGAGAAAGTTTTGGAACGACATAGCTTTCATTCGTCCGTAAAGTATCTCATGACTGGAATCGCGCTGCTTGAAAATGATTCGTGGGAAAAGAAGTACAGCTTAACTATTCGTTTATACGATGCAGGTACGTTTCCTCCCCCGCGCATGTGTTCATTTCATTTTCGCTTGTTGTATTCTAACTTTGACATATTATTGCAGCTTCCGAGGCTCTATGCGCGACAGGTGATTTTCCGAAGCTGACAGCTTTGACTGAAAAGCCATTGATTTTCGCACGTTGTTTTGAGGACAAGCTGAACATTTATAACAACCTCGTTCGTGCACTGTCATCGTCGGGTGAAAACGAAGAATGCATTGCTACGTGCGTTAATGTCCTGTCACAATTAGGCGAGTTCTTACCGATGAACATCACTCCGGAGATCTACCGTGAAGAGGTTGTGAAAGTAAAGCAAGCATTGATTGGACAGTCAAGACAAGGCCTACTATCATTGCCGGTGATGACAGATTTGAATAAGCTGACCGCGATGCGTTTCCTGAACCACATGTTGATCGTAACATATACGTCCAACTTATCGTTGAATCCAATCGTTGTTTTTCGGATGGTGAGAATGACTGTAGATTTTGGTGTATGCAATATTTCTGCCATTGCTTTTGCGTGTTATGGGGCGTGGTTGGCTAGTAGTCTGAACGATGACTATGAAGGAGCGTTCACAATGGGGCGTGTCGCGTCAGATTTGATGAAAAAACTAGGTAGTGCTGAAATCCTGCCACGAATATATCTTGTGATCTATGGCATGATCAATATTTACAAAGAGTGAGTCAGAAGAGTTATGAAATCGTTAAGGTGAGGCGGAACGATTTTGTGCATACTAACGTCGATTTTCTTCCTTTTCGCAGGCCGTGGCAAGCATCATTGTGCAAGCATTCTGAAGCATTTGATGCGGGTTTAATATCTGGAGATACTGAGTATGCTGTATCAAACATTACCTTTTACTATATATTGGCTCTTGTCAACTGTGGGTGCAACATAAAGGAAACGAGCCAAAGTTTGCACAAGTTCATTAAGCGAGCACTGCAGTAAGTTATCGCTGCAACATCCGCATCATCTGAATCTCTGAAGTTACGAATCGTTTCTCACAATGATTTTCACTTGTCTTGTATCCATTTCTAGGTACCAGCAAGATGTGTCGGCGAGAACACTAGCAATGTTGGAACAAATGGCGTTTGATTTGATGGGATTGAATAAAAATGCCTATGAGGCTCACTTCGGTGGTTTGGATGAGGAAGCTTTGAAGAATCTCTACGTCCGAAATAACTTAACAAACTTGACGAGAAGTCTGTACCAAAAGATAAGATACGTCAAATATATGTGTGGTGATATGGATGAAGCAGCGAAGCATTACGACTTACATCAAGAGTTAACCGCGAGTTGCGCGGTGCAAGCTACAACTGGTGAGTTCGGCTTGTACATCTAAGCCTCAAAATGTATTGCTGCTTTCTTTTCTTCTAACCGGAGTGTATTCGGTCCCCACTACATCACCAATTCAGGCCGAACGTCTCTTTTCTTCGTATCAACATTTATTGATGGCCTCATAGCTTTGTACTTCGCGCGGAAACACCGAAAAGATGAAGCAAAATGGACTGATGTAGCTGAAAAGTCAATGGAGCTTATGAAGAAATGGGCAAAGAGTTCTTCTTGGAATTTTTCGAACAAGTTATATCTTCTGCAGGCAGAATACTTCTTTTTGAAGGATGACGAACGAGCATATGCTTGTTACAAAACATCAATAAAGAAAGCACGCGAACACAAGTTCAATCACGAAGAGGGCTTAGCACATGAGAAACTTGCAACGTACCTCCTGCACAACAACCATCATGACGAAGCATTGCAGTACTTTCAGAATGCGAAGAAATGCTATGCAATTTGGGGTGCAAGCGTTTTAGTTCAACGAGTTGAGAAGGCTATCACAGTTTTGTCTCCACTGTGCTCTGGTGGTATATAGCAAACTGTCATGGATATATTCGGTTGTATTGAAGAATGTTACACTAAAATAATTTAAGTAGTACTAATTGTGTTTACAGTTCTTCGCGTCCTGAGTTACCAACGAATTCTTGAATGCTAACAAATCCGTCTCCATTGGTATCTGATTCTGTCCAAAATTCATCAGTCATTTCTTCGCCCAACGCCTGAAATGTAGCAGCCAGTTCTTCCTTACTTATTTTCCCATTATGATCTATGTCAATTTGCTGAAATATTGCAGCAACTTGCTCCAGCGCATTGGGCTCTTGCTGTTGTTGTCTCTGTCGCGTTGAAGGAGGTCCCTCAGTACCTTTTGGGCCGGAAAATTCTTCCCATGATACATAACCATCATGATCAGCGTCTTCAGCATTGAAAAGTGCATCTATATCAATATTTTGACTCTTGCTTTCAAAATAATATTTCGCCTCACTTTTAGATATTTTCCAATCTTTGTTGGTATCAATATCTTTGAAGTCGTTGGGAGCGGGAGGTTGTATGTCAATTATCTCTACGTCATATCGAAGTACTGTATCTTTCGTCACTCCCTGTTCCGGCTTTCCCATCGTGCCATACGCAAGATGAGGTGGGATTACAATGTGAGCTTTTGCATGTTTGCACAATCCGATCAGTCCTTGATCGAGGCCTGATATAACTTTGCCTTGCCCCACTGTAAAGCTAGGTGCAACACCCAGATCATGCGAGGATTCTATCTTCCTCCCTGTAGCCTCATCCGATGCAGTAAAGTGAAAGGCCACCGAGAAATCCTTCTGTACTTTCACTGGTTTATTCTCCGCGTCGAATTCCTGACATGATTTGGGTCCGTCGTATACAGTCACTGTGATTTCTTCGGTGCCAAGAGCGAGGGTGAGTGTTGTTGCCCATGTGAGGGTAAAAAGAGATACCGTTGTTGCAAGGAACTGTCGTCGAATTATTTGCATGGTTACCTGAAGATCATAATGTTATTATGATGTTATTGTGCGTGGTATATTATTATGCTACTTCTATTATCGGCGGCGCGATCATGAGCTGATCCCGAAGCTGGTCGTCCTTATATAGCTTGTAGAGATCTTTTTACTATCAGGGCTAATGGGTGCATCGCCCTGCAGTAATAATGAGGTGGAGATACGTAGCAGCTCTTATTATCATCATGACCAAAGTGGCCCGACAACATAACCGCCTCCGTCTCCCGGCATTAAATAATGGTTATTAAGGTTTGAAGCAGTTGAGCTAATACACGTCGCCACCGTCGCCGCCACTACCACCATGGTTGTCGGCTCTACTTCCACTCCTCCATTGCAGATTGTGCTTGGATCACTAGCCTCTGACGACACCACTTCTTCGAGTTGCGCGGCGGAAGCATCCGCACGAGGATCCAATTCGACTGCGTACGTTCTTGGGACGTCTGCATATCCACATCTTGGATCTGGGCTCAAGTTAAAAATAGATGGCAGAGTCCCAATGGAAGATAGAAAAGCTCCGCTATCTCAGTTTCGTCCTAGATCTTTGATGCTCAGTGTAAGTTATCATGTGCATTATTGTTCATCTTTCGCTGTCTCTAATCTAACAACGTTCCTACAATTTATTATCATATCACAATCAGACGTTCCGAGTTGCAGCAATCAATGTCTCGTCAACTCTTTCAACCTACTTCTCAGATCAGTTGCAATCCGAACAAAACAATGAAAAACTGGTTGATGAAGGTGAAATTACTCCCTACGAAGCGGATGAAATGAATGAGGAATGGGAAAAACGTGAGTGGCAAAAGAGAATGGATCTATTACCAAGAAAAATTGGAATTGGATTATTGAGATTCCATGCCTGCACGGCGTTGATGAGGTTCTATGAAGTTATCATTGGGAGGTATATCTTGTGTGTGGATGGAAAGTCGCCTCCAATAACTGGCAGTAGTCACGGGGGGGACAACTCGAATTATGAACATTCGATTGATGTCATGGATAAATTGACGCGTGATCCTTACCAGGCTTCTTTGCGCACTTCACAAATACTTCACAATCAGGAGCATTCACCGGGGAAAGTTATCTCATCTGATGGAAAAGAGTCGTCGACGTCAAGTGAACTTTACAAGCAAATGTACACAACATGTTTGTGGGCCAACATGATCCCATTTTTGGCAGAACTGACTGTGCAGCACGGGATATTGTTGTATGGATACGGGATGTATTACATGGAAAAGAAGAACAGACGAAGAGAGAGAGAAATGAGAAAAAGAGATGGTGATGAACAATGCATAGACAATGAACAGGAAACGGATCCTGTTGATGAAACCGCGTATGCGCTTTCATTATTATTCCGATCATCTCACTTGACATTCTCGCGAGGTGTGAGTTGGATTGCGGCATCTGTTGGGGGTGCTGTTGGAAGTGTTATCTATCCTGGTTGGGGGGCTGTTTTTGGAATTCAGATTGGAGATACTTCAGTTGGTGCATTGCTTGACTGAGCAAATGGCAGATGGGCACGCCAACGCAATCAACTCATTAATTTTTCTTAAAAGCAGTCGGACAAATCATCGTAATTATGCCCTGTACAATCACTGAGTTTCATCCAAAATTGATTCAGTTTCGTTTGGTTGTTTGCATCCCTGCTTTGTCCCCAACCAAAGTGGTAAGAACCGTTGTCGACTCTTCCCCATGCGTAGTCTTCGCCAGTTGCTAGTTTGTAAGTGTTGTGAGCTTTGCTTACAGGTATGCCGCAAGGTCCCCAACCGGCAAGTAGCATCTTGGTGTTCACAGTTCCCGGGTCCATCGTGAGACATTGAATTCTTCGCATTTTTTCCAACAACTTCTGAGGATTGTCCACATTGGTATTGTGATCGTTTTCATATTTTGATAAAACATTTGCCAATTGCACTGTAAAGAGCAGATCGCCGAGTTTGGAGTAGCTATAGAAAGAGTGCTCAGAATATGTTAAGGGCTGCACATCAAAATCTTTCTCCCCAACTTTCTTGGCAAATAATTTATCCACATCTGGTAGCTCTCGAGATTGACTAATGCTACTCGTTGTGATTATCCTCGCATCAACACCACGCACTAAACAAGGAAGTAGTTTCCTGGTCAATACAAATGGAGCCAACACGTTTGTTGCAATGGTAGAATCGTAGCCTTGAGCAGAAAAGCGTGGCTCTGGGTTGAAGACTCCGGCATTGTTGATTAGAATGTCGAGGGAAGCGATACTTGATGGATCTGCCAGCTCGTCCCAAGAATTTAACACAACTTTGACACTTTCAGCAAGCTCTTCTACCTCATCCAAATCATTAAGATCTGCTTGTAAGTACGCGACTCGAGAAGCTCCTCGCGATTCCAAGTCTTTGATGAGAGATGTCACTGCTGGTTCAGTTGTTGATTTTCTTCCGTGTATCAGTATTGCATACCCATCTGTGGCCATTCGTTGAGCAGTATGCCGGCCAATACCATCTGTGGCACCTGTTATGAGCACTGTACGAGGACAAATTGTGCTCATGATGTTGCTGCTAAGCGCTAGGGCAGTGCAGAAGGGAAATAGCACAAGTGTCGCACCGCGTGATGAAACACTGACACTTACTCCCACACCTTTTCTCATTTCTTCCTCCAGTTAAAAGGTCGACCACATACGACGCAAGTCTTGACTGGCA